>CAUYQV010104692.1:0-36978 GCA_963574575.1 Galagoides demidoff | reverse complement strand
GCCATCTTGGCTCCGCCCCAGTAACTTCCTTCTTAATCTTGTCTCTGACCCATCTATCATTCAGCATAAGGTTATTTAGCTTCCATGTTTTTGTATGTGTATGCATATTCTTGTTGTTACTGAGTTCAACTTTCATTCCATGATGGTCCAAAAAAATACAAGGAATGATTTCTATTCTTTTAAAGTTACTGAGCTTAGATTTGTGACCTAAGATGTGATTAATTTTGGAGGATGACCTGTGGTCTTATGAGAAGAATGTGTATTCAGTTTTGTTAGGATGAAATGTTCTGTAGATCTCTGTTAGGTGCAAATGTTCAATGGTTAGATTTAAGTCTAAAATTTCCTTGCTTAGCTTCTTTTTGGAGAATCTATCCAGCACTGACAAAGGAGTGTTAAAATCTCCAATGATTATGGTACTGGAGGAGATCAAGTTACTCAGGTATGTTAGAGTCTGTCTTATAAATTGAAGTGCATTCTGGTTGGGTGCATAAATGTTGACGATTGAAATCTCATCATGTTGAGTGTTGCGCTTAATAAATAAGAAATGGCGATCCTTACCCTTCTTTACATTGGTTGGTTTAAAGCCTATTGTATCTGCAAATAAAATTGCAACTCCTGCTTTTTTCTGATTTCCATTTGCCTGAATTATAGTTGACCATCCCTTCACCTTGAGTCTATGTTTATCTTTAAAGGTAAGGTGAGATTCTTGATTCTTGAACACGTTAGATGTCTGGCCTGAGTTTTTGTATCTAGTCAGCCAACCTGTGCCTCTTTAGAGAACAATTTAAGATATTCACATTAATTGATAGTATTGATAAGCCAGATTGTATTTTGGGTATTGAGTTTTTTGAAAGTCCAGTGGATGTTTTTAATCCTTTCACCACTGTTGAAATTGGAATTTGATCAAAATTTTCTGAATGAGTTTACTTTGGTGCTGGAGGATTGTGTTGTTCATTATGTAAGATAGGTCTGAGTATATCCTGGAGAGCTGGTTTAGTTATGGCATATTTCTTCAACATGTGAATGTCATTAAAGTATTTAATTTCTCTATCATAGATGAAACTCAGTTTAGCTGGATACAGGATCCTGGGTTGAAAGTTATTTTGTTTAAAGAGATTAAAGGTTAATGACCACCCTCTTCTAGCTTGAAAGGTTTCAGCAGAGAGATCTGTAGTCATTCTAATGTTCTTCCCCTTATAGGTTATGGTTTTCTTACGTCTTGCAGCTTGCAGAATTTTCTCCTTCATATTAACTTTGGTGAAGCTAATTATAATGTATCTATGAGAATTTTTATTTGGGTTGAGTCGTTCCAGTGTTCTGAAACTGTCTGCTATCTGGATTTCGGGATCTTTTGGCATGTCTGGAAAATTCTCTTTGATTATTTCATGAAGTAAAGCTTCTGTATCCTTCACAGAAACCTCATCACCTTCAGGTATTCCTATAAGGTGAATATTAGATCTCTTCAAATTATCCCAGAGCTCTCTGAGAGCATGATACATTTTTATTCTCCACTTTTCTACTTCATGGAGGATTTGGGAGCATTCAAAAGCTTTGTCTTCAGTGTTAGGGATTCTTTTTTCTGCCTGCTCCATTCTGCTGCTGAGGGATTCTACTGTATTTCTCAGATATTTTAGGGCTGCAAGTTCTTGCCTCAATGAGTCAAAATCTGTCTTTGAAATTTTTGAATTCTTGAGATATCTTTTGAATAATACCTTGAAATTCTAATTCCCTCCTCTCCTCCATTCTGTTAATCTATTTACTATCCAGATTCTGAACTTGATTTCTAACATCTCAGCCATTAGTTTATATGTAGGATCTTGTGTTGTATCTATATTGTTCCTTGGGGGAGTTGATCTACTCTGATTATTCATGTTGCCAGAGTTTTCCTGCTGATTCTTCCCCATGATTATTTTTCACCGTTGCCTAGATGGACAGGTAAGGTGAAGTTAGGTTGGGAGATCCTAGGGGTGTGTTTAACCTGCTCTTTATCAAGGGTCTGGGACTGATGGATGCAGCTTTTTCCCCATAGCAAAGAACCCTTATAGTATTACAGTCTGAGGCTGCGGAAACCTGCCTGGTGTGGTGATGTTATCTGGCTCTGTCTTATGATCAGCTGGTTCTTAACCAATCCTAGTGAATCAGTGACTCTGGCGAGGTCTTAGCTGTGGAGGGGTACAAGCAATTAAGACAGCCCATCCCCTATGGATATTGGTTGGAAGAGGAAAAATAACCCTTCCCATTACTACACAATCAAGGTATCACCTGAGAGGGGCCTTGGGAGACTGGTCCAGGTTAGGAGTTCCAAACCAATAGACCCAGTCAGTATGAACTTTCAAGTGGGAGAGTTCAAAAGGTCTCCAGCAACTAGAAGGCCGAAGTCCATTAGTTGCTCAAATTTGGCTCACTCCAATGCTCTTTGGAGTCACACAGGCCCACCCAGTAGCAGAGTTGGGCCAGGGGACTGAGTCTCTTTCTCCACTTTGCTCCTCTTTCATGCCTAGATACTGGTGACCCAACAGGGCTAAGGTCCTTCATGCTCCAATAAGCATATGTACTGGGAGTTTGCACCTGACAGAGTCAAAGGAAGGTCAATAGCCCTGTGGTCTAGCCACTACTCTCTGCTACCAGCTAGCTGGGGAAGCTGAGGCCTGCCAGCCTCAGGTATTCAGTAACCACTGGCTAGTGTTCCACTTAGACTCAGTTTCAACCTGAGAATAACAAGTCAGAAAATGCTTTTCTCCCTCAGCCTCTGCTCCTTTGCCCCTGTCACTCTGCAACACTGGTATTCCTGTAGAGTGAGTTCTGGTTTCCTCTGGGAGTCCTCAGAGTTGGGGAGGTATCTCTCTAAATAAAGGCCCAGGTGGGATCACTATATTGTTGCTGGATCTTTGTAGGAAGTGACCCTGTGCAGCTCCCAGGGCAACTGCCACACTCAGGAAGTTCTAGCTATAGGAGCAGCTCTGGGAGTGGAGGCACACAGATCCAGCAGCAGGGCTGGGAGGCTGCACATGGTTCTGGCAGTCCCTGGCACCCGATGACTTAGGCAAGGAGAGGCTAGTCTTACTCGTCTGGTCGGGTGGGGGCCGCTGCACAGAGGCTGGTAGGGTGCAGGAGCCAGATGCAAGAAGCACAGTCCAGGAAGTGCAGCTCTAGCAGTGTCTGGCAGGATGGGGACGGCTGGATGCTGGGAGAAGATAGAGGCTCTGACAGTCATGGATTCCCACAGGGCTGGGAGTCCAGGCACAGTGAGCTCTGCCCAGGGTGCGTGGCTCTGGCAGTCATGGGTTGCAACTGGGCTGGGGACAGGGCGCTTTGGCTGGCAGGGGTGGGGGACGTTGCTCTTGAGCCTCCTCTCACTGTCACTGCAGGCAAGGGGGGAAGGGTTGACTGGAATTTCAGAATGGCCTTGAAAACTTTAGTTCAATTTTTCTGCCTGGAGAGAGAGTGTTCAAGGTCTCAGCAGGGTCCCTATAGGGAAGTAGACCCCACTTCCTATAACTCTCACGTGTGGGGTGAGACAATAAGTCCTCAGTTCACCACTCACTCACCTGGAGAAAACTTACAGTAGCAGAAGAAGAGAAAACAAAAAGAAAAACACAACTTTCTTGGGGGAGGGGACAGACACTTTTCCTTTGGGATGTATTTTGTACCTGGAGATTGCTTTCTCAGAGTTGTAGTTTGCCTCAGCAGAGATGTTCTGCAGATATCACTCTTCTCTTTCAGCTGGGCTTTCAGTTTTCAGCTTGATTGGGTACTTTCTGGACATTATCCTTCCCTCTGGACAGGAGCTTCTGTCCGAGGCTGCCTTCAGTGGGCCATCTTGCCTCCCCAGCCCTCTACTCCTTTGAGCCACAGGTGCCACCCAACACCTGACTATTCTTTTAGCAACAAGGTCTCACTCTTGCTCAGGCTGGTCTCAAACTACTGAGCTCAGGCAATCCACCAGTCTGGGCCTCCCAGAGTGCTAGGATTACAGGCGTGAGCCACCATGCCTGGCCTGTCATTAAAAGTAAATCTTTAACTGCAAACAGTTCTCTAAGGAGATATGATGTGTACCATATCAACTCACATGTGGGGGTAACTTGTAGATCGGCAGCCAGAGTGCAATATCAGGTCATTGTGCTAAGATTCCTTTTTGTCTAGAAAGAAGTTACCTGCTTTGTGTTCCTTCAAAGTCCTGAGCAGTCTGATTTCAGTATTTTGGCTATCTTTTTATGTGAGGTAAAACAGCAAGCTATGTTTAAGTCACAGAATTGAATACAGTGTTATGAGAGGGGAAAAATCCCTAAAAAAAAAAAACCAAACAATTTCTGCTCCAGTTGAATGTGAATATCGATTTTAGAGGAGTTGAAAGCTATATTTTATGGTCTGTTACCAAAATAGCATTTGCTAAAGTTAAGAATAAAACCTCTATTTTGTGGTTTTTTTTTCAGGATAAAATATAAAAGGAATAATACAAAGTTAAATTACAGAAACTAGTTCAGACATCAAAAGTGAGATCCCCTCAGATAAATTATTTATAATAGGCAATGTAATCACCCTTTAATGTCTATATATAACTATCACATCTCTAGCCATTTAACACATGGTACCCAAAAGCCAGTGCTTAGTTTTCTAACATTAAATGAAACAGTTAAAACCTAAATGTACCAATATAGTTTTAAACACACAAAAATCTGTGATATGTTAGGTTAAAAGTACAAAAGAAGGGTAAAATGACAATTTTTTGAAGCTTAAAGTTTTTAATAGTTAACTTCACCATCTTATTCATTCCATAGGAATAAAATTAAAATAGAACACCTATCCAAATTGCAGATAAAAATATGACTGTATTTCAAATACATAGATGTGCTGACACTTATGATGAGGTTCAGATATTTCTGCAGATGCATGAGGATTTTGAAAAAGGTTAATGTTCTGGTTAATTACCCTGGGAAACTATGCAAATTTATAGTGGTCTTAACTGGTGTTAAATAAACTTCCCCTAAAATGGAAAGCAATACCTGTGAAAAATCAAAGATTTAATCAAATTAACCTACTTACCTATTTTCATCATTTTCCTTTATCTCAACTAGCACTATAAAAGGAGAAAAGCAGTGAATTTATATAAAATTATCATCAACTGCCTTTTGAAAGGTTAATACTATCTCTGATTCACATGTGAATTCTGGTGTTCTTATCCTCAGGTATCTCCTTCATCTGAGACACTGAACTTTGCTATGTGACTGACATTGGTCAATTGAAGACCGTTAAATGTGCTCCATGTAGAGTCTTGAAAAATCCTTACTACACATTGGAACTTGATCTCATAAAAAGCTGGCACAATGTGAATAAGTCCGTGCCAGTCTGCTGGAGATGTACAGCCCGGCTGATGGTGGGCAGCAGCCTTTAGATATGTGGATGAGAGTGTCCAGCTTAGTGAGTCACATGAGTGACTCTGGTACAGACAGCAGACAAAATACTTCTTGCACATAAAATAAATTGCTAACTCAGAGTTATAGATTACTAAAATGGTGGTCGTTTATGCTGTTACATTTTGGGGATAGAAATAGAAAAGTGCCAAAAGCAATTCTCTAAGGTCACCTTTCAGGCCAGAGTGGATGAAGGAACGCCCAGGAGTGTTGCCTATGCTGCACAGAGGAGCTGGCATGACTGTGGCTCATCTCACAGATCCTGGAGGTTGATTAGGCAATGGCAGGAAACAAGGCATAGTCCTAAACATTAATTCTCCAGGGGTGGGCTGAGAACATAAATCGGCCATAACACAAAGGGTATGTGTAAATGAACTCAAGGAAAAAGGAGAAAAAAGGCTTGACTAGCAACAAGTTCATGGTGCTCCTTGAAGCACGGGACAAAGGAAGAAAGGAGTCTTCTAGAACATCAGGACTTATGGTTGTAGGAAGTTTCAGATATTAAATGGTTATGGCTTGGTATTTTTTTGTTGTTGAGCCCTGGTAATTAGATTATAGGGTCAAAACTTGGAAACATTTTTTGATAATATGTAATTCTCATTTATTCTTCAGTTTTCCTTTTTAATTAAAAGTATTTTAAACACACAAAAACTAACATCATAATTATCTGTGAACTCACTGTTAATATTCTGACATTGGTTTCATACCAATCTCTTTTGTTTTTAAAAGTAATAAAAGATATATGCAGTTACCTTTATATATAAAGACAGTCTCTTCTGTCTTTATTGGTCACAAGAGTTCTAATATTTAAAATAACTAACAACAGTTTCCTAGGGGTGATTTGAGGTCCTCTACTGCATCAGGAGGAATTATGGGAGTTCCTGAAAGGTCTGGGAAGACCAGGATGGAAGGTTTAGGGGCAGGCTAAGAGCCATTGCTATTATATTAATTATAACTGGTACTGAATTATTTTTAAAATGACTATGACCTTTCTCGTGCATAGTGGTCAAAGATCAACCTTGATTATGAAAATTCTTTCCCACTTTGAGGTTGCCTTTTCACTCTGTTAATGGTGTACTTTTATATTTATTTTGATTTTGTTGTATGAAAGGTGTCATATTTAATGATAGTGAATGAATCCATCTAAGATGCATGGCAGTGCTTTTCATTTTGGATTTTTTAATCCATGTAAAATTTATTTTCCTTTATGGCATGAGGTAGAGATTTAATATTATCCTTTACCGTGTAGATAGGCTGATTTTGCCACTTAGTAGCAGTGTGTCTTTCTTTATCCAAGTGACCCACCTTTTCTGCATCGTAGTTTCCTTATTCAGGAAATGTGATTAACAGTCTTCACCTCATATATTATTGAGAAGATTAAATCTTAGGTGTACAATATCTGTTAACAGTGCCTCAGACATACATGACCATGCCATGCTTATTAGTTAATAGACCTAGCCACTTATTGAACATTGCTTATTAGATAGCCCATATTTCACCTATTCAGTGCCATAGGTATGTATTATATGAATTTCTAGGCTTTATATTATGTTTCTTGATATAGTTTTCCTTTGCACTAATATCCAAATTTCAGTTGCCATAATTTGAGTGCCTGATAAATATTATCCAACATTGAGAATTTGTATGAAATTTGTGTCAAAGTTTTTCATTTTTTTTTCAATTTAAGATTAATATGAGGGGGTAGCGCCTATGGCCCCATATATGGAGGGTGTCAGGTTTGAACCTGGCCCCAGCCAAACTGCAACAACAACAAAAAAATGCAGGGTGTTGTGGCGGGTGCCTGTAGTCCCAGCTACTCGGGAGGCTGAGGCAAGAGAATCACCTAAGCCCAAGAACTGGAGGTTGCTGTGAGCTGTAACACCACAGCACTCTACTGAGGGAGATAAAGTGAGACTCTGTCTCTAAAAAAAAAAAAAGATTAATATGAGGGCATACATGATTAGGTTATATTGTTTGCATTTGTATGGTTAAATCCAAGTTGTAATTGTTTCCTTCACCCAAGTAAGTAAGCTTTATATCTGTACCTTTAGGTAAGAACTTGACAAATTCTCTCCTCCACTATCCCCTGCTTGAATTTAATTGAGTTTTTCTTTTTCTATGTTTTGTTTTTTGAGACAGAGTCTCAAGCTATTGCCCTGGGTAGAGCGCCATGGCATCACAGCTCACAGCAACCTCAAACTCTTGGACTTAAGTGATCCTTTTGCATCACCCTCCCCTCCCCAGTAGCTGGGACTACAGGCACCTGCCACAATGCCTGGCTAATTGAGTTTTTCTAACAATTGGGAATGCGGTTGTTAATCTATCAGTTTCAAATTAGTATTTAGTACATGTGATGCTTGTTTTTTTTTTTAACTTATGTGGAAATCACTGTTGAAATTTTTAGCAGGGTTGCATTGAGTTTACAAGTCATCTTTATGATATTGATTCTTCTGCTCAGTAAATAAAATATATCACTCATTGATTTAGCTCATCTTTTTTTTTTTGCAGTTTTTGGCTGGGGCTGGGTTTAAACCCGCCGCCTCTGGCATATGGGGCTGGCGCCCTACTCCTTTGAGCCACAGGTGCCACCCTAGGTTATCTTTACTTATTATTTTAAAATGTATTTGTATTAACTAATTATAGCAGGAGTATATATATTCCTTGAATCCCAGCGTTATCAGCTCATTCTCCACACTCTGGAAACCAAGGAGCTAGGGGGCAAAATCGCTATGGTTATAATTGTTGACATATGTCCTCCGTGATTGAAATTCTTCCATAGTCTACCATCATTCGTAAGATAAAAATTTCAAACTCTTTAATGTGATGCAACACCTTCCATGACTTTCAAATTTCTGTCTGTAGTTCAAGGGATTTTACTAAATGTTCAGCCTGTATGCCCACCTGACAGCTTGCTCTTTCCTTTGGATGTCTAATAGATCTTGAAAACTACAATCTTTGTCCCCTGTACACTGTCTCCCCACTGACTCAGCAAGCTCCTTATGCCACATGTTCATTCACTCAGTAGTTCAAGCTTAAAACCTTAAAATCATCAATCTTCTCTTGCTCTTACATCCCAGATTAATTAATCAGCTTGGTAGTCTTCAAAATATGTCTGGGATCTAACCTGTTCTGCCTAACTTCCGCATTTACCATGCTAATCAAAGTCATCATTAGTTCTTGCTTGGATTTGTGAAAAAACTTTGGCACTTACTTTCCTTCTTCCAGTCTTTTTTGCCTTCTGATCAGTTCACAAATAGCATAAGAATTCTTAAAATAAAAACCAGATCATTTTGCTCACATTCTCAAAACCCTCCCATGGCTCCCATCTACTTGAGTGAAAAAACGCTGCTCATCTTAAGGGGACCTTCAAGTTCTGGCTTGTGCCAGCTCTCAAACTTCATCTCCTTATCACTCTTCCTTGCACATTGTGTTTTGGATATACTCGTTCTCTTGCTGTTTCCTAATCAAACATTCGTATTCCTGCCTCAAGACCTTTGCTTTGCCTGTTCTCTCTGCCGAGAATGCTTTTAGAAAGAGTTATATTATCGGTGTGAAGAGGCTCATTAGTGGGAAGTGAGAAAATGCATTCAGTAATTTTATGGTCAGATAGTTTTCTATTTTGGGATAATATTTTGCTAGCTTTACAAAACAACTAGAGATAATTTTCACTTAAAAGTGCATCCATGTATGAGTAATAGTTTCTATAACATAGCAGTTAGCTTGTTGCCTTATTTCACTGTGAACATTTCCAAGCATATATATAGAATTGAGTACAATGAACCTCATTTAACTATCAATGTCATTAAATATCCAGTCAGTGCTGATATTTCCCTAGCTGTCTTATTTTTTGAAATAGCATATTTGTTTAAATCAGGGGTAAATAAGATTCTTATATTACCATTGGTTAATATGTCTCATTGAACTCTCATTTTTTCTTGAATTTCATTGTTGATAAGTTGGATCATTTTTTCTGATACAGTTTTTATTTAACAGATTCCTTTTAACTGCCTATTTCTCATAGTTTGTTAGAAATGGAAGCTGAAACAGATCCATGTTCCATGTTTATCAAGACTTTGTTGTAGATGGCATGGTATGCTTCTGGAGGGAGCACAAAAGATTTATTTTCTTTTTTTGTTGTTACCACACATTTATAACCATTACTTAAATTCATTTTTCTATTAAATATTCCAAAATGATCATTTTCTAACTCCATAAATCTCTCATTTAAAAGAATTTTGCATTACGAGCTCCTTGGTTACTAAGATAGAGTTTTATAGGAAAGGCAGATGAGTGCTTGAGTTCTCTCTTTGTCAATTTTTAGTAAACTATATTAGTTACATAGCATTTTCTAAGGGTTGATAATACTCATTTTTAATTTATCCACAATGTTTAATAATTGAGTTAATTAATATGTGATCATTGGGAAAGGACAATATAAGTTTAGCAATAAAGGTAAAAAATTAAAGAAAGATAATCAGATTTGGATATATAGAAAGATAGTATTTATGTTGTCAAATATTTTGACAAATACAAATTTTAAAGAATAAACTGGAAAATTTATTTGCAACATATTTGGTAAACAATGAGCAAATAAGTCCTGGGCTACTTTTAATTAGTTCACCCCATCTATCTTTATGTAGCAATCAGATTAAATATTTGAAAACTTTTATAAAGAAAAATAAATGTCTATGGGGGTGTGATTAGTTAATAAAAACTAAAAACACAGAAGTATAAAAGCATCCAATCCTTATTTTCTGTGTCTTAAGATCAGAGTGAAATATTTTCTTTTTTATTCCTTCATCATTTTTCTTTTTAGTTAGCATTTGCTTGATGTATCTCATTCTCTCTTTTGCCTTTAACTTATATGCTTCTATTTTACAGTTCTTTCTTTTTTTTTTTATATAGATTTCATTGTTCAATTATTCTCTTTTTTAGGATCTGTATTGCCTGTGATAGTGCCAATCAGTTGCTCAGGACTGTGTCTCAACTTCCCATCTTTCCAATTTTTATATACTGAGTAGAATATGGTTTGGTCCAAATATAATAGATAGAAATCACCTCCAAATAAAGAGGCTATATTTAGGCTTAAGATATTTTGCACATGTAACACGATCCCTTACCTGCCTTACCTATCTATCACTTTTGCACTGGCCTGTGATTGACTTCCCTGGTTCTTTCTTCACTACATATGTTTAGAGAATGTATATGTATGTGTGTAGAGAGTGTGGATGTTTGTGTGTGTGTATGCATGCATTGAGAAATGAAGGGGTGTGTTTGTATAAGTAAATCATCTTCATAAAATAAAAAAAAAAATGAAGGGGTACCAATAGTGGGGTAACAAAGTATCATTTTCTTTGGTTTGTTAAGAGCCAGTTAGAGCAGTGGCGGTGTAATCGCAAGTCCCTCAGCTTTTAACAATTTTTTAGGGAGAAAGATTCAATAAATTGAACTCTTAAGGCTGGTTGATGTTTACATGTATGAAGATAACATTACTTCATGAGATATTTTGGGTCTGAACATGGCCAGGTCACTTTCTGACACCTGACATTTGTACTGCTTTTACTAATGTTTTGAGAAAAATCAATAATATTCTGTGTAAGACATTTCCTATACAAAGTCTGACACTTTTTAGAAATACACAAGTTTTGATAGTGACAAATCTTTTGGTGTTTGTTCACAAGAGTTATATTATTACTATTTTTATAGGCATTGTTGTTTTCTGTTATTTCATTGTCAAAGGAACAAAGGGCTCTCTAGATCAAAAGTTTGCTGGAATTGAGAATGCTCAATCACTTTTAGTTGACCTGAGAAGGACTGAATCCTCTTGGTTGGTAAAAAAAATATCAGGAACAAACAATAAAGTGCATTGTTTTTAGTTTAAGGGTCCATTCATCTGGTATAGTTATATTAAATTCAGATGGCATCAAATCCATATCTTTTGATTGGTTTGATGACACTCACATGAGAAAAAGTATTAAAAACTATAATCTTCAAAATACGTTGACACCATTGAGCATTCTAACTCCTAATTCTTTGTCATTCCAGTTAGAAATTTTATGCTTGAGATATACATTTCAACAAGATTATCTCCACAGCCCCATATACTTTCTTACCACTGTTTTCCAAGAGTATCAGTCTCAGAATGGATGCAGAACAAAAAAAGATAAAAATAATTATAGAGGAAGTATGTGACCATTTCTCAAGTTGCTAAAAAGAAATGAAAGAAATAGCCAGTTTTATTGTTCTCAGATTTTGTGATTATCTGCCCAGTAAAAACTGTCAATAAAAAAATGCCTTTCTAACAATTTTAGCTAGCAACTTTACTCAGTTTCTGGTAAATGTTATCAATCCAATTTATCATATTTGGTATAAATTCCTCTCAGATTATTGTCATAAATTGATGGGTAAACCTAGTTTTGAAGTTACGGGAATTTGTTTTGTTTTTCTTTAAAGTCCATTATATGTTAGACTGAGATGTTCAAAGATTCTATTCAGAAATAACTCTGTAGAGTTCATGTTTTAAAACCAAACTAGTTCTTGTTACTTTCTGACAATATAGTTTTTTGAAAACAGACTTTCCTTTATCCTGCCTCAACTGTAACTTTTTCTTACATTTCCACCAAGGGCCTAATTATGAATCCCTACTAGGTCTTTTCTGAGAACTAATAGTGTTTAAAGTTTGGTGAGCACTTTGTTAATGCTTTTCTCAACTGTCTGGAAAGAAGCTGTTTATTTCTTCATTTGTGTCTTCCTGGTTCACCTCTGTAAAATAAACCATATTTAAGCTTTTTCCTTTCCTTAATAAACCATACAAAATTTTGAAACTATCTGGCTCATCTTTGAACACTTTAAGATTTAATATACTCTTTTTTTGGTTAATATTGCCCACCAAAAATTTGTGAAGAGTAAGATAGAACTAGAAACATATTCTTGATAGATACTTGCCTGCAACAAGTTAAGGGATGAATTGCAATGATGGAAAACTTCAATAACAATAAATGCAATTCTTAATCTTTTTTTTTTTTTTTGCTCAATCTCTCTGTATTCTACACAAGGAGGATGATACTCAGAAACAGGAGAACTAAAACATCTGAAACTCCCAAGATGAATCGATGCTTTATGTGCCAGGGGATGTTGGAAATTGGAATGTTTTTAAATACTGTAAGAGTTCGATATTGTTGGGGTGCATATGATATTTTCTTTTTAGGAATGTGCAAAGGAAAGAATAATTAATAATTCTACACGATGGTCCATTTCTGCTGATCATGCATTCATGCTCCGTACTGAGAGAAGATGAAGAATAGCAACAGCTAGTCTAGACTGATTCCACTGTCCCAAGCGGTTCTCACCCACAGAGAACCACTTTTGTCTGCTACATTATCAGAGAGACCTGCACATTGGCCGCCACTTTGCACATCTTGCTCAGAAGGGTAGTAACTTATGATCCCATATACTTCCTCACATACTTGACTGCTTGTCAAACTGCTTTGGGAATGAGGAAGACTTTGTGCACATTCAACTTCATACCACACCACTCAGGGTGAAGGCCAAGGAGTCATGCCTCTTTTTGAGTAAGGCCATGGCTAATATGCTCTGTCTTAGAAATAATAGACGAATTGTCCACCCTCCTTCACGGACTTCTGGTATTGCACAAAGCAAACTGAAGAAAAAAATGTAACCCCTTATTTTAAAATTTAATATCTTCTGCAGCCTGCTGTCTAAGGCAGATCCTCTGTGGATCTGCTGACGTTTTAAATTCTACTTTGGAAACTTCTTCTCTATTTCAAATATCCGTTCCACTCAAAATTTTATATAAAGTTATCCCCTCTACACACTATCAATATGAAAGTTCCTCTTTCTTTCCTAAGGCGTTCTAAGTCACTTCTGTAACCAGCTCCCTTAAGAGAAAACCACTAAATCTTGCTGCTTACACAGCAGCTTCAAATCTTACCATAGTGCTTGTCAAAGACAGAGAATTATTTTCCGTGTAAGCCCCTGCCAGGTTCACAGGCTTACCAGACTGTGCTTTCTAGCTAATAGGAAAGAAAAGAAAACTGTGGAAGCCTCTAGAGAACCTTCTGGCAGAAAGTAGATAACACAAAATAAAATCACTGTTTTATTTTATTAAGGACCTTTGTGAAGGTTCATTTGAAACAATTTAGTCTGTCTAACATAATTAAGTCACTAAGCAGCATCAGATAGTAGCCAGTTACTGTCATGGATTAATAATGTTAATTCATCCATAATCACTCTAATACATGTCTAGGAAGCATACATAGCATTTCATAAAGTACAATATGATGTGTAAGCACAGTTGAATGATGAATCGTAAAATAGATTAAATTGTAGTCATTTGAGCTGCTATTTGAAATTTATGGCTTCCAGCTGGCAACCAGAGGATTTCTTTTAATATAAATTAAATAAGTTCAATAAAGTTATCTAGATAGGAAATCTGCAGCTGGAATATGAGAATTATTTCTTTTTAGCCTTCACCAGAAATGCATTTTTTGAGACAGACACACTAAAGAACGTTTAAGCAGGTCACTACGGAAGGAATACTGTGTCCAGCATGATCTACTCTGGTAAATTTCCAAGCCATCGGTTCTTAATAATTGATATTTCTCAGCTGGATTGAGCTAAGCTAGATCAATTGGAGTATAAGAGAGAGAGAAGAACAGAGGTTAGATTTAGACAGATAGAAGATTTTTGCTGCACTATAGATGTAAAGTGATTAGGATTTGAAACGGGATTGTTAAAAGGATTAAAGAACATTGTGGATGAATATATGATATAACCTTAATTGCAGCACAATTTCTGTATTTACTCTTGAAATATAAAGACTTTTCCTGTACTATCTGAGTGAGAAAGTTCTGCGTGAGCAGAGCAGAATTTTACTTTCTTAATGAAAAAGGCGGCAAATTAGGTATTGTAACTTTTAATTAAATGGGCTCAGGGTTAAATCTCAAGGTAATTTCTAGCATCTGGCAATTTGTAATCTCTAAATTTCAGAAGCTATTAGATGTACAGCAGCTTCTGCACTGCTGCACTCTGACTTATATGTACAGACTCAGCAAAACTGAAGCTGTTATAAATTTCATCTATTTGCCTGGTATCTGCATTATGGATATTGGTCTAAAATAGCTTAAATGTGCTTTGTAATTAATTGTCATAAGCCTAGCATATTTACATATTTTGTTCAGATGACATAGATTTAAGTTTATCGTATTTGTTTACCAATACTTTCTTTTGTTCTTGGAAGCTTGAGGCATAAAATATGATAATATGAGAACCTACTATTTTGCAGCACATTGAAAGATTAGGAAATATAAAACAAAACACTGACAATTATTTCCCAGTCGTAAGTAATAAAAACCTGGAAGATACAGCAATCGATTTCTGGTTATATGAAAACTGGAAAGATTCTCAGCCATCTAGGATAAAGGTAGCAAATGGAGATTGACTATATAAAAAAGATATATGATTGCTCCAAGTTACAAATTTCATTTGTTAATCCAGCAAATGTTAATGAGATGACTATGTTCCATGCAGTGATTAGGTATTTGGACTATAGTAATAAACTAACAGAAAAAGGCTCTGTCCTCATATAAACAGATTTGCATTAAAACTGAACAGATGGCACTTTGCCAAGCAGTGTCATAATTAATGAAGAAGGGAATGGAAAGTCAAAATTGCCAATATAAATAATGGAACTGAAATTTACTTTGAGAATGCATGAACTTTGGGAGGCATATGGATACATAATTTATGTTTTTAGGGTTCAAACTGTGTTTGGATATTATACAGTGATCTATTTATAAGGATCCATGGAAGAAATTTTCTCAGGATACTGGGATATTTTGCTTCTTCCAAGAGAAGACATTATTTGGCTTATAAACACTATAAATTTCATTTCCCTTATTGGTTTGCCTACTAAGAATCTAAGTAATATTTTGAGGCCAATTTCTAACACTCCAATAGGAAAATGAATGTCTTTGATGCTATCTTTACTTTCATTTCATTGAATCTATTTTTAGAAAGAAATCAGACATTAAATCAAGAAATATTAATAGCTATTACAACCATGATGTCATTGGTAAATATAACGGAAGCTTTGCACAGCAGTGGTAACACATCAGTTTTCATCTGGGCCTGTATAAATAAGCTTCCTTTTTATTTTTTCTTTTTAAGCTCCACTTTATTAAGATCAGCCTCCAGGCCAGGAGAATAATATATGTTCCTATGATAGCACACAATCCACTGAAAGCACAATTTTGCCAATCTAGACAAAAAACAATGGAAAAAATCATGAGAAATTTTAAAGGTCATCTTGTGGAACACTACATCAAAACAAATAGGAACACTGGGAAGAAGCAGCAGAACATCAGCCAGTAATCACCCCAAACATCGTGAGACTATAGATAACAGTGCCACAAACCAAGTCACCTCTTTAAGGCAATGTGGAAAGAAATAATCCTGGCTATTGGCGAGTATTTGGATGTAGATAGCAAATGGAGGTGGGCAATATAAAGTGGTAGTAGGTTAGCTCTGACATCTTTTGTTCATGCAACAAATAGCATCACAATTAGTTATAACTGGCAGTAGCATTTTCTTTGCAATCAAAATATAACAGTAGAACTTAAAAGTATACTGGGTTTCATTTATGTGCTTAGGAGTTGCAATGGTAGTAAATGGATTTAAAAAGAATCTTCCCCTTAGGATTTTATAATCTACTTCAAGGTCACTGAAAACAGAATTAAATAGATTTTTTATTTTATATATTCTTTATTCATTATCCTTAAGTAAAAAAAATAAAGAAAATACTTTCCTACATAATTTGAACCCACTCCATTATTATTATTCTTATTATTGGAATTTCATGGTCAAATGATCACTGCAGTTATCAACGGCTGTACCACCACTCCACTGAAACCTCTACTTCTCCAGGTTTAGTACAAGCCTTGCACACAAGGATTGCTCTGGTCATAATACTGCTAGGGTGGAAACTGACAGAGCAGCAACTGGTGGCTAAGGCACTTATTATAGTGCCACCTCTCTCCTTACCTTCATAACAGAAGCCAAAAGAGCTAGGCTGTATGCTCTGGCAATTTGCCAGCATCATATAAGCAGCCTCTGGGCTGCCTCTGAGCTATGTTTGCTGCCAGCTAACAAAAGATTTAGAATGAGCATAATCTTCAGCTTTTGTAAAGAATATCAAATGATAAAGAGAGTAATCAGATCTTTGCCTAAATTGCTTACTTCAGTGAAACATGGATTAAATGTGTAGTAAAAATATCGGTTAATCTGTCCAAGAAGCTTGATATGTTCATTTGCTTTCTTTGATCCAGCTTTGTTGTCTCACTGGAAAAGAGAGGAAAAGAGGAATGATGTCCTAATTATTTATGTGTTTATAAATTACATTTTTCTTTTTTGCTTAGACTGCTGTTAAGCCGGGTCACTCCATATACTCTGTGGTACAGAGTTTTCATTTTTCATTAAAAGGCTTTAATGATGGCTCCAGTGAATTTAATTTCTACTATCCGAGCTCCAGAATGAAAGCAATTCAGGTGAATGTTGGTCTCTTTTGCAATGATGCACATAAAAGGAAGGCAAAAAAGGGACAATTAGAGTTCTGTTCATATTCCCTGCAACTTAAGGTAAAGCTGGAGAACTGGATATTGAATGGTAGGTACCTTATTATTTAGCTGAATGAAGAAAGAATGACTCATATAGACTCAATAAATGTAGTGCATGTGTCATAGTTATACCATAATTCTTAATGCTGCGTTAAACAATTGATATAAAGTTAGCTTTTTGGGATGAAATTATAAAGGCAACATGTTGCCGCTTCTGCATTTAATTTTAAAACAAATTAAAAAGGTACTTCATGAAAGTATTTTGTTGCCTTTGAAAAATTTGATTGCTTATTTAATGAAGTAACAAATATTTATTAAATGCCTACTATGTGATTTTGCCTACTATAGCCTTTGTTCAAAAGTGAGGGAGAGTCTTTTTCTTAAAGATATGTTTTTAATTCATTTTGAAGAGAAAATAAAAATAAAAATTAATTAAAAATACTGATAAAAACTTACACGATAAGAGTCTAGTGATTGGTTTTCATGAGAAGTTGGGTTTGTTGCACGTAAAAGACAATTGTTTTCAGTTAATATATTCAGGAACTTCACAAAGAAGTAAAATTTAAGTTTAAAACAAT
This sequence comes from Galagoides demidoff, assembly GCA_963574575.1. Taxonomy (NCBI): domain Eukaryota; kingdom Metazoa; phylum Chordata; class Mammalia; order Primates; family Galagidae; genus Galagoides; species Galagoides demidoff. Next base: position 19,356 of record CAUYQV010104692.1, on the reverse strand, counting down.
TAAAGTATATAATTTTCATTGTTATGAGAGGCTGTATAGAGAGCAGGTATTTTATTTAATTGAACAGTAGAAGAGCAAGTGAAAAAAAGAATGTTGGAAGACTATTGTAAAGGTCACTTGAATTTTAACTACTAGGTAATTAATTTCATTATCCTAATTACACAAAGTGATATTACAAAAATAATGTAGAATTAAAGAAAAATAAAAACCAAACTTTTCCTCATATTTTCCTCCTACGAAAATCATCTATTTTAATTTTTCCATCTTCTGTCTCACTAAAGATTTTGAACAGTGAAATGACATGATGGAAAGTGTGTTGTAGGATTCTTAGGAAGATTAATCTATCGATAGTAAACACGATGGAGAGTAAAGAGAAGTGTCTGAAACCTAGAGACCAATTATAATTCTATTGAAGTAATTCAGGTGAGAAGTGATAAGGGCTAGAAGAGAAATGGAAAGAAATGGGAAGTTGTCAGAGGCATTGAAATGGAAAAATCACTGATTGGATATGGGACGTTAGAGAAGGGTAATCGTTAGAGATGAATGGAGCCTGAATTAACAGCAACAGTTCCAGAGATAGAAAGCAGAAGTAGGATGATTAGAATTGGTATCTAGCTATGAAAGATGATTTACATTTATTTTTGTGACATGCAAGATTAAAAAATATAGCTACACAAAAAGTCATGAATATGTTTTAAAACGGAAAGTTGAGATATACGTTATATGAATATTCCTAACCATGAGACTTTTCTCAAATTAAATATAAGAGGGGAAACTAGTTGGAATTATGTGTGAATTATTTATTGAACTGTAGGAGGGATTATTAATTACTGCTTTGAGAAGAAGAGGAGGAAAGATGGCCAGTGAAATAAAGAGAGAACACACACATCATATTTCTCAAAATTAGAAAGGAGAGCAAGGAAAAGATAAAGAGAAAAATTAAAAAATACATACATATTGAGAGCAGGGGTGTAAGGTGGAAAAGGAGAATGAGCACTGAGAAAAGGGCATTACATTTTGTCACTAAGAGGTCACTAATGACATTTGAGAAATCAGCCCATAATTAATACGTGTTACATCACTGATTTAAATATCAGGTCTCATGTCAGATATTTTTTAGTGAAAGCAGGGAAGGAAATAGAATGATAGCTGGGATTTTTGATAAAATCATTTCTTTCCCTTTGGGAAATCCCAGTAGTGGGATTGCTGGATCAGTTGGTAGGTCCATGTTTGTTCTTTGAGGACTCTACATACTGTTTTGAGTAAAAGCTGTATTAATTTGCAGTCCCATCAAGATTGTATAAGCATTCTTTTTTTCAGTCTGAGTCCATGTCACTATCTGTTGTTTTTGGACATTTTAATAAAAGCTATTCTAGGAAAGTAAGGTGAAATATCCTTGTGATTTTAATTTGCATTACCTTGATTATGAGTCACCCTGAACGTTTTTCTCATATGTTTATTGGCCACATTTATCTTCTTTTGAAAAGCCTCTGTTCATGTCTTTTGCCACCCCCTTTTTTTTTTTTGAGAAAGTCTCACTCTGTAGCCCAGGCTAGAGTACTGTGGTGTCAGCCTCACTCACAGCAATCTTCAACTCCTGGGCTCAAACGATCCTCTTGCCTCAGCCTACTGAATAGCTTGGACTATGGGTATAGACTACAATGCCAACTTATTTTTCTATTTTTAGTAGAGATACAGGCTTACTCTTGCTCAAGGTGGTCTCAAACTCCTGAGCTCAAGTAATCTTCCCGTCTCAGCCTCCCAGGGAGCTAGGATTACAAGTGTGAGCCACTGCACCTGGCCTTACCTACTTTTTTAATGGGGTTGCTTGATTTTTTCCTTTCTGATTTGCCTGAGTTCATTTAGATTCTGGTTAGTAGCTCTTTATCAGATCTTTCACTTGCACTTATTTTCTCATATTGTTTAGGTCATCTTTTGCTCTGTTTATTATTTCCTTGGCTGTGAGGAAGTGTTTTAATTTAATCAAATCCCATTTACTTATTTTTGATTGCCACTGGAGTCTTCTTCATAATTTTTTTTCCCTAGCTTGATATCTAAAACAGTTTTTACAATAGTTTCTTCTAGAATTTTTGTTTTTATGCCTTACATTTAAGTTTTTACCCATCTTGAATTAATTTTTGTGAGTGGTGAAAAATATAGATCCTGTTTCATTCTTCTGCATGTGGCTATTCAACTGAATAGGGATTCTTTTCCCCAGTGTATATTGTCTGCTTTGTCAAAGATAAGTTGGCTATGTGTGGATGGTTTTAGATCTGAGTTTTCCATTCTGTTGTATTGGTCTATGTCTCTATTTTTGTGCCAATACCCTGCTGTTTTGGTTAGTATAGCCCGCTCATATAGTTTGAAGTCTTCAGATTTGTTCCTTTTGCCCAAGGTAGCTTTGGCTATTTGGGCTCTTTTCTGGTTCTAAACAAAAAGTAGAATTTTTTTCTAGATCTATGAAATAAAATGATATTTTGATGGGTATTGCATTAAATCTATAAGTCACTTTGTTAGTATGAAAATTTTAACAATGTTGATTCTGATCCACACAAGTGACATGCTTTTCCCTTTGTTTGTATTATTTACTATTTTTTCCTTCAGTGTTTCACAGTTCTCTTTGCAGAATTCTTTCACCTCCTTGGTTTAGTGCAGCACAATTGCCAATTGCAAGGTGTGGAATTAACCCAAGTGCCCATGAATTTATGGGTGGGTTAACAAAATGTGGTACATGTACTTGGGTCAATATGAAAGTTTTGAGCTACACAAAAATCAAGAAATGTAAAATATACATGAATGGAAACAAATGGATGCTTCCCAACAATGCCAATAAGCTGAGCAAGTTGAAAATTGCATGTGTGAATTGAAAAGATGCTGTTGACTAAGTTTCTGGGAAATGAAATAATGGACCATAACATAATCTGCCTCAAAACTTTTATATGACACACATGTACCATGGACTAATACTCAGCAGCAAAGAAGGATGACTTAATACCTTTTGCAACAATTTGGATGGAACTGGAAACTATTGTCCTAAGTGAAATATCAAAAGAATGGGAAAACAAACACCACATTCATTCACTATTAAATTGAAACTAAACAATGAGCACAGATGTGCACAGAAGGAAGTAAAACTCAGGGGAAATAAAGCAGATGGGAAGAGGAAGGAGAGATGGGCAGAAACATACCTAATAGGTACAATAAACACTATCTAGGTGATGAGCATACTTATAACCATTACACAAACATAAAATAAATCTGTACAACCAAAAATAATTATTTCCCTGTAATATTTTGAAATAAAAAATTTCTTCCCTGAATATAAGTAAAGTTATAAATACAACAAATAAACAAATAAAATTCTAACAAGGACAATAAAAGCCAGAATTCATGACCTTACAATTGGCAACAGCTACTTAAATATAATAGCAAAACACAAGAAACAAAAGAAAACATAGGTAAATTAAATCATCAAAATTAAAAATGTGTGCATCAAAACACATCCTATGAAGAAAATAAAAAGACATCGGCAGAATGAGAGAAAATATTTGCAAATCATATAGTTGATAAAAGCTTAGAATCCAGATTATATAAAGAATTTGTACAAAGCAAGAACATATAAAGGCAACCCAATTAAAAAGTGAGCAAAGGGCTTCAATAGATATTACTCCAGAGAAAGTACACAAGTGGCCAACAAGCATCTGAAAAGATGCTTAACATAATTACTCACTGGAGAAATGGAAATCAAAACCACAATGAGATACCACTTCACACTCATTAGGATGACTAAATCAAAAAGGCAGGCAAAAATAAATGTTGATGTGAACGCAGAGAAATTAGAAACCTCCTACATTACTAATGGGATTATAAAATTGCATAGCTACTTTGGAAAATAGTTTGGCAGTTTCTTAAAATGTTAAACATAAGTTGCCATGAGGACCGACTATTTACTCTGAATTACATACCCAATTCTCTTGGAAACAAAACATGTGTCCACACAAAAAAACTACAGAAATGTGCATAATAGCTCAAACTGGAAACAACGCAAGTTGTTATTCAGGTTGTGGACATACAAATACAAACACACACATATACATCCACTTGGTTTGGATGTGGACATACAAATACAAACACACACATATACATCCACTTGGTTTGGATTGTGGCAAGTCATAAATGGGCAAAACTGAGATAGTTAATAAGACATAATCCAAAGAAAAAGACAAACCAGAAAATGTTGGGGATACATGTATGAAATTGTTAGTACTACAGGCTGATATTGTGCTTGGTCTGTAGTCATGATTGAAACTGCCGAATGACTGCCTAGCTAATATATGAGTGTGTGTGTGTGTATATATATATAATTTATATATATTTATTCCCTTTTTGAAGCTTAGTAAAGGAAGCAATGGGAAATAGAAGTGAAATAATGGAGTGGTGAACGTTGTAAGGATTTATAGGGACAGGGAGAAAAGGGTTGAGTGGAGAGTGAAAAGGGAGAGGCCAATTAGAAAATTATTCTAGTAGTTTTTTCTCCCTTTTGATGACTTAAACTAGGGTAATATTGTGGGGTTGGTGAATACTGGTTAGATCTAGTCTATATTTTGAAGATAGAGCTGACCTCACTTGCTTAACAAGTAAGATATTAAGGTGGAGCCTGTGGCTCAAAAGGGTAGGGTGCTGGCCCCATATGCTGGAGATGGTGTGTTCAAACCCAGCCCCGGCCAAAAACTGAAAAGCAAAAAAGATATGAAGTGTGAGAGTGAGAGAGAAATACAAACACAATGTTATTTTATTTCCTAATACAACAAGAAGAATGGTTGTACCCTTGACTAAGCTGAGTAAGACTAGGGAAAATGTGGGGACTTTTTTTTGAAAGAATAAATCAAGACTTTTTCTTATACATGTTAAGCCTATTAGATACTTAAATGATGATGTTGTCTAGAAAGTTAGATACATAAGTAGGAAATTAAAGGCCAAGTTTGGGATATGTAAATTTGAAATTCAACAGAACTGCAACCCATGGTCTATAGAATGATGAGATTGAATGGGATTACCTAGGTGGTGATGCTAGAGAGAGAAGAGTACCAAGAACTCAGGATCCAGCCACTCCAAAGTCTAAGAATCTGGAAAGAGAAAGACAAAAACCTCATGTTCTCCCTGTGTACCCATGGAGAAAGAGTGTGGAATAATGAACAGTGGACATCTCAACAATGGAGGGACAAGGTAGTGGGAGGGAGTGGATGATGAGATGTTGCTTGGTGAGTAGGATGTGCCCTCCTTTAATGATGTATGCACTGAAGGCCCTGACTTCACCACAGTGCAATGTATCGATGTAGCCACATTGTACTTTCATCCGTGAATATATACAAATTAAAAAATAAAAAAAAGTCTGGAAATAAGGAGGAATTAGCTATGAAGAATGAAAATAGCCAATGAGGCATGAGGATGTGGAAAAGTATGTCTACAAGAACAAAAGAAAAGAGATGTCTCAAGGATAGAATGGTCAGCTGTGTCAAAGCCTCATGGGTTGTAGAGTAAGATGTGTACACAGAATTAGATGGGGGGAGATGTGCATTTCTGGTAGTATTTAAAATAAATAAAGGGATTATGATTGGTCTTGATCTTGATGATCTTTTAGGCAAGGTGGATAACCAATTCTAATTAGATCTTTTCCTTGAAAAAGATCTTTTAGGTAGTTCTGAGAATTGAGGCTGAAAGTGTTTTAGTGTAGAGGAATAGTCTTAGGCATCCTTATGTTAAGGGTAGAGTTGCAGAGAATGGAGAGATGCCTATTACAATAGGAAACATGGGCAGTCTTGGCCTTAAACACAAGTCTCTGAGGGGTTTCTGGATCTGCTTTACAGAGAACATTAGAGGTATTGATGTTGGGTGAGGGGAACAGCTTAATTTAATTTATCTTATTTTATTATTGGGAATTCATTGAGGGTACAAGAAACCAGGTTACACTGATTGCATTTGTTAGGTAAAGTCCCTCTTACAATTGTGTCTTGCCCCCAAGAGGTGTGTGACACACCAAGACCCCACTCCCCTTCCCTCCCTCTGCTCTTCTTTTCTCCCACCCCCTCCCTCCTTATCTCTCTCTCTGCTCTCCCCTTCCCCCACACCCACCCACCATCTACTAGGTCATTAATTGTCCTCATATCAAAATTGAATACATATTTTTTGAAATTATCTCTTACTTTTATTTGTGAATTTTGGCTGTCTATTTATTGAGAGTTTGGGGGAAAAATGAGAAGAAGTTAACTGATGACTCCATCCTGAACCTCAGAGTCAGAGCATTCTATAGTGGACATGCTTTTGTTTGACAATGGGAATGTTACTTTCTTTGCATTACTATTAGTATTATTGCTTAATATTTCAATAAAAAAATGAATACATAGGATTCATGTTTCTCCATTCTTGTGATGCTTTACTAAGAATAATGTGTTCCACTTCCATCCAGGTTAATATAAAGAATATAAAGTCTCCATCTTTTTTAATGGCTGAATAGTATTCCATGTTATAAATATACCACAGCTTGTTAATCCATTCCTGGGTTGGCATTTAGGCTATTACCACATTTTGGCGATTTGTAAATTAAGCTGTGATAAACAGTCTAGTGCAAGTGTCCTTATGATAAAAGGATTTTTTTCCTTCTGGGTAGATGTCCAGTGATGGGATTGCAGGATCAAATGGGAGGTCTAGCTTGAGTTCTTTTATAATTTATCTTATTTTATTTGTTTGAGACAGAGTCTGTCGCCCTGGGTAGGATGTTGTAATATCATAGCTCATAGCAACCTCAAACTCCTGACCTCAAGAGATCCTCTTACCTCAGGCTCCGGAGTAGCTGGAACTACAGGCGCCAGCCGCAATGGCAACTAGTTTTTCTATTTTTTCATAGAGATGGGGTCTCAGTCTTGCTCAGGCTGGTGTCAAACTCCCAAGCTCAAGTAATCCACCTGTCTTGACCTTCCAGATTGCTAAGATTACAGGCGTGAGCCACCACACCTGGCTAAGAAGATCATTTTCTTTGTGTCACTTTTAATAGAAGTAGTTGATATAAAGTATAGCATTTTAGACTTGTGTAGAATAAAGATGTTATAGCAAACACACACAAAGTCATGAAGAACTCTCATAAAACTCACTAACTTTCTTTTTTTAGTGTTTATTAAACCTAAGCAGTTAAGAGACAAGATGAGGGCTTTCTTTGAGGATTACTTATAATCCTCTTTATATCCTTTTTGTCTATCATTATATAAATCTTTTCCTTATTTTAAATGATATAATCTTCAAATTAAAATGGTTAACAATATTTATAAATAAAGAAAGAAAACTAAAGGTATTTAGGTTTGTATTTTTAATAGTCACATTCTATTTCCAGGAATAGTAGTTTTCTGCTTCATGCCCAAGACATGTTTATAGAGAAAAGGAGAAAGTTCTTTTAAAAAATAAAAATTTTAATTATTTTTATCCATTATACCTTACATTTTTACTTACATTTTTCACCTTCTCTTGCTTCCACAGTAAATGATAAGCCTAAGAAAGCTTTGATTTGCACAAATAGTATTTCTTGAATCTACCATTTATTTTTGCCCTTTAAGATTTATTATTTATCTTACAAACCACAATACATGCAAACATAATGTATTCTCCTTTAAAAACCATCTATTACTGTATACTTTTTATTATGGTCATGATTGCTGCTATTATTTTGCTGCAAAGCAGGAAAAAAAATGAGTAGGCTATTGAATATTCTTGTTGAGTATGAGCAAATATGGTGTTGTTTAAAAATGTTGTTTTTTTCAATTTATAGTTACTTGCTCTTTTATATTGTTCTAGAACTACTTACAAATGAATTAATTGACATTCTCTTATGTTAGTTTTGTGACTCATTTGCCATTATCACTACTGCTATATTTCATACATTACCACTAACCTACACCATTTACTAATTGTGTGTTATACGTGCTTTTCCTACACCTTTGTGTTCATGTCACTGCATTTCTTAGAAATTTCTCACTCCAATCTACCTATGGACATTCTATTATCTCTTCAAGTTCTACCTGAACTATAGCCTTACTGATGAAGTTTTTCCTGATGAAAGTGACTAAGTTACCTATCCAATTAATACTTACTTATACACATCCTCTAATAATTATTCCACGTGGGCTTGATATTTATGTAAATGACTTATCTCCTGTATTTCCTGAGGGATGTCATGTTTTGTGTGTTTTCTTCTCCACGATTTTCTGTTCACAGCCAGCAATTCGAGAAGGAGTGAATTTAATTAAATCTTTGTGTTTGAACCCCTGTCTGTTTCTGTGGTAAGGTGGCTGTTACTTCCCCTATGTTTGTAGTCTTTTCTGATAAAAATAATAGCTACAGATTGGAGGGTTCACTATATGCTGTAATGCCTGTGGAACTTTAATACTTTGTACAAATTAATTCATTTAGTTTTTGTTAGAAAATGAAGGAGTTATTATGATAATCCTCATTTTACAGATGAGGAAATGGGGTAAGAGCATTTGAGTACTCATGCAGAGTCATGCAGTTGATGGGGGAGCCATTCTCCACTCCAGAGCCCTTGCTCTCAGACACTGCTTTGTGCTGTCACAGGCTTTGCTGCCCAGCTGCTGCTTCAGGACTAGTGCTTACAAGGGCAACAGGACTTCACAAAAGCAGATTGTAGATTTATGTACATCATATCTGCCCTATATGCTGTGACTCATCACAACTTAATTTGTAGACTTAAAGTAAAAATACTAAAAACAATTATTTTGTATGATGTGACTTTACTATGATTCACTTTTTGGCATAAATTACAATAGTATTGTGACTGCAGAATATCACTGGTATTTGAAAATTTTCATTCTTATTTAGTACCTGAAAACAATGAGAAGACTTTATGATTGTAACTTTCCATGAAAATCAAGCTAGGGGAGGTGAGAGGAGAAGATGGGTAAATTTTCACCCTTTGGGTATAGTGCATATTATCTGGATGAAGGGCACATTTAAAAAAAAAATTTTTTTTTATTATTTGTTATTGAATCATACTTTGTACATTGATGCTCTTATGGGGTTCAGTGTACTGCTTTGATATACAATGTGAAATGCTTACATTGAACTAAGTATCAAGTCCATCACAATTACATTCATTTCTTAATAGTTTTGAAATATACCATTGCATCAGGCACATTAGGTGAGGTCCCCCCAAATGCCCTCCCTCCTCCCATATTCCTGTTCTAAATCCCTTCTATCTTCTCTTTTCTTCTACTTTCTGGACTATAGTTATGTTTTGCCATTCGTATGAGTGTGAAGGTGGTTATATATTCATTTCATAGTAATATTGAGTACATTGGATACTTTTTCTTCCATTCTTGGGATAATTTACTAAGAAGAATATGTTCTAGATCCATCTAGGTAAACATAAAAGATGTGAAGTCTCCATCCTTTTTATGGCTGCATAGAATTCCATGGTGTACATATACCACAATTTGTTAATCCATTCATGGGTCAATGGGCACTTGGGCTGTTTCCATGTCTTGGCTACTATGAATTGGGCTGCAATAAACATTCTGGTGCAAATGTCTTTGTTGTAAAATGATTTTTACTCATCTGGGTATATACCTAGTAGAGGAATTACAGGATCAAATGGTAGGTCTACTTTTAGTTCTCTAAACTTCTTTCCAAAAAGGTCATATTAGCTTGCATTCCCACCAGCAGCAGAGAAGTGTTTCCTTCTCTCCTTATCCAGGTCAACATCTGTAGTTTTGGGATTTTGTGATGTGAGCTAATCTTATTGGAGTTAAATGATATCTCAAAGTGGTTTTGATTTTCATTTCTCTGATGATTAAGGATGATGAGTATTTTTTCATGTGTTTGTAGACCATGCACCTGTCTTCATCAGAGAAGTTTCTGTTCAAGTCTCTTCCCCACATAGAAATGGGGTTATTCATTCTTTTCTTATTGATTAGTTGAGTTCTCTATAGACTCTAGTTATCAGACCTTTGTCAGAAGCATAAGCTACAAAAATCTTCTCCCATTCTGAACATTGTCTGTTTGCTTTACTTACTGTGCTCTTGGCTGTGCAAAAGCTTTTTAGTTTGATCAGATCCCAGTAATGGATTTTTGGTGTTGCTTCTGTTGCCTGGCGGGTTCTCCTCATAAAATATTCCCCCAGGCCAATTTCTTCCAGTGTCTTCCCTGCCCTCTCTTCTAGTATTTTTATAGTTCCATGTCTTAAGTTTAAATCTTTTATCCAGTGAGAATCAATTTTTGTTAATGGTGAAAGGTGGGGGTCCAGTTTCAGTCTTCTACAGGTCGCCAGCCAGTTCACTCAGCACCATTTGTTAAATAGGGAGTCTTTCCCCTACTGAATATTTTTGATAGGCTTGTTGAAGAACAAATGATGATAAGCAGCTGGGTTCATCTCCTGGTTCTCTATTCTGTTCCATAAATCCACTGCTCTGTTTTTGTGCCAGTACTATGCTGTTTTGATCACTATAAATTTATAGTATAGCCTGAAGTCTGGTAACATAATAACTTCTGATTTGTTTTTATTTCTGAGTAGTGTATTTGCTATTCGAGGTTTTTTCTGATTCCATATAAAACAAAGTACCATTTTTTCAAGTTCTTTAAAGTATGACAATGGTGCTTTAATAGGGATTGCATTCAATCTGTAGACTGCTTTGGGTAATATGGACATTTTAACAATGTTGATTCTAGCCACCCATGAGCATGGTTAAAATAATTTTTAATTGACTATTTTCTAGAAAGGTACAGGTAGGAAATAGTGGAGGTTGGAAGATGGGGTAATCAGGAAAGCTCTTCAGAGAATATAACATTAAAGATGAAGAATGAGAAACTTGCTCTGCAGAGGTCATGAGAAGAAGAAAGAGAGAAGAAAGTCATTCCAGAGATGGAAAATGACAGACGGGTGAGGAAAGGAACATTTCCTTCAGTTTTTGTTAGTACCATATGTGTTATATTTTACTCATATTGTCATAGAGCTTTTTGTGATTAAAGTACAATAAAATTAAGGAAATGACCACATAACTTCATATTACGTTGTAAGGAATATATAATCATTATTTTAAACATTATTTAAAATAAATTTTGGTATTTGTTTCTTAATGTAAGTTACACCTGAGAATCGAAATCTCCAGTTCTATTTCTCTGTTTTAAACTCACATTTTGCCAACAGGTAAAGGGAAAAAAAATATTTAATTGGCAAACTTTTCAGCATGTGCAAGAAGTTTTATTTTAGCTAAAATTTCATCATGATTTTTCACATGAAAATATCTGGCAATACAGAAGCTGCACAATTTTTTAGTTCTCCCTACTCAAGGTTTCTATGTAGATATCATCATAGAGCCTAAAAACCATGAAACTTATTTTAAAAATATTTTATGCCTTCTATACAAAAAGAAAGATGAAATTATATTAAACCATTGATTTTTAGCTTCTTGGCCTTGCCCTGGCTTTTGAAAGGGAATAAAAATACAGGCATTCACTAATAAGGAAAGACTTTTCTGAAGTTGTGAAAAAGTAAGAGGCCTGGTAAACCTGACAGAGAGTCAAAGTTCTCATATTTGGATTAAAAATGCATCCACACATTCATGGATGAAAAATGTCAGAAATGAGGGCAGTGCCTGTGGCTCAAAGGAGTAGGGTGCAGGTCCCTACTGGAGGTGCAGGTTCAAATCCAGCCCTGGCCAAAAAAAAAAAAAAAAATGGCAGAAAAGTCAGAAGTAGAGAAAGTGCTTTAGAGAACCTCACTGGACCCACCAAGGTCAGTTCATTCACTTCACTGTGTTCTCAGTCTATCCTTCACTTAGTACTTTAGGGATGTGAATGCTCTTATTAATTTTAAACTGTTAAATTTGTCACCTTTCAATTGGACCTAAACAAAAGTGTTTCCTGGGGGAAAGACTTTTATTAAGCTGCGTGTGAACGCTAGAGCTTGGAAAGAAAAATAGCTGTGCCTTTGGTTTATGTATGTCCCATATTTATTTCTTTTCCTTGCCCAAGTTAAGGAGAGCACATACACGTGAACACGATGCATTAAAATGCCTTTTCTTTCTGTTGAAATGCTTTGATGGCCTGCAGGATGGTCATCTTTATCTTCTGTTTTAACAAAAATATTTGTTAAAACCTCTCTCTCTTCTATCATTCAGTTCACCTTTCCGAAGTCTTCTCAGTCCTTACTGCAGGAACTAATATTTCTCTTCTTTGTATTTCTGTGGTATATATTATCTATAGAGTGATTTCACAAACATAATTGTTTTACATTGTATCTTCTTTCTTTGTAAGAAATGCTTCTCCTCAAATAGATTATAATCTGGCGATTAGAAAAACATATTGCACTTATATTGGTATCTCCTCAGAACCTACCACAGGTGAATACTCAATAATTATTCCTGGAACTTACTTTTATGCTTTGCTAACAATGCAGCCTTTTTTATTTCTTTTAGAAATTTTAATAATTAAATGTTTATGAATACCAGATTTTCTTACACTGTTCTTAAGGGTTCCTCACAAATCTCATAATACTTTCTGGTTGGTTACATTTTCTCTTTCTTTCTCTCTTTATCAATTCTTTATAAATTTACTAATCTGATAACTATCTTATCAGGATCATTTGTCATTTTAGTGGTAGAATTTATTTTTTTAAGTGTTGAATCTATTATTAGTTATTTTCCCTTTCAGGGCCATAGACCATGAAATCATTCTTATCAGGATTGATTAAATCAACCTGTATTTATTGAATGTCTATCAGATGGCGTATGTACTGTTGGTAGAGCTGTGAATAAGATGCTCACAGAAATTGTGAAGGAAGTTCATATCATAGACTGAATGATTCTGCTCTCCTAAAATTCAATATGTTGAAATCCTAACCCTTCATATGATATTATTTGGAGATCATGCGATTTGGGAGGTGATGATGTCATGAGGGCAAGGCTGTCATAAATGGGCTTAGTGCCCTTATAAAAGAGACCCTGGAGAGGTCCCTTACTTCTTCCACAGGTTAAGACCAATAAGAAGATGGTTATCTGTGCACCAGGAAGCAGGTGCTCATGAGACACCAAATGTTCCTGCCTTTGGATTTTGGACTTCCTAACTTCTAGAATTCTGAGAAATAAATTTCTGTTGTACATAAATCACTCTGTATATGACACTCTGCTATAGTAGCAGAAATGGACTAAGATTGTAAATGGGTTAAATTGAGTTGATAAATACGACAATAATGTTACCAATGTAATGCCAGTGAAACATCACACCTAGTATAATGCCAGTGGGACATTACTGAGCATTTAGCTTCTTTTCTAGCTTTGCCTGACATAGCTGAATATTTACTTCCCCCTCAAAGTTGGCCTGCCAAAGTGTGCAGGAGGAAGATGCATACAATCCTTGTGAACAGATTGGTTAGAACTGACTAAGGCCAGTAGGATCCAAGATAGTGGTCCACTTGACCTCTAGAACCTCCTAGCTTCACAATTATCTAATTTCCATATTAAAAAGGTACTCCCACTGATGCCAAGACAGTTGACAACTACCATACATACTAACAACCAGAAGAAACCATGAAGGACAAGGAGAAGGTGGTGTTACATTCTAAGAAATTCTTCACCTATTCCCAGAAATTTCTTCCCTCTGGTAATACCAACCCTTCATTAAGAAAAATCGTGTATTCTAACCACTTCCCTTCTCAATAAAAAAAATCTGATTTGCAAGCTACGCTTCTGCTTCTCTAGATGGCCAATTAAATAAATCCTGGCCTGCTTAACACTCACTTTGGCTTTGTACCTTGACTTCATGACAGCAAACTAGAAAGAATTTCACCTTTTGGAGAAAAAAATCAATTATCTCAGTAACTATAATAGGTGCAGAGTATTGTGGGAGTATTTGGCAAGGTGCACAAAAAATTGTTTTAAAGGTTTAGGGATCTAAATCATAAATAGGAATTAGCTTGGGGAAGATAGTAAAAAAAGAAGTTCTGTACTTGACAAATGTGCTTTGTTTTTATTTGCCTGTTTTTGATACCTTGCTCTGATCAGTCTCTTCTACTTGATTATTATTAATGCTTTCAGATCACTAAATTACCTTTGGTTTCCCTTTCTGTCCCTCCTTTTCCTCTCCCCTCCCCTCTTTTCTGGACAGAGTTTTACAGTGCTGCCCAGGCTACACTGCCATGGCATCAGCCCAACTCACAGCAACTTCAGACTCACATGTCTGATCAGTCTTTCTGCCTCACCCTTCTGAGTCGCTGGGACCACAGGCACCCGCCACAATGCCAAGCTATTTTTCTTTTCAGTTGTCATTGTTGGTTAGCTGGCCCAGGCTGGGTTAAAACCCGTCAGCCTTGGTGCACATGGCTGTTGTGGTAACCACTGTTACAGGGTCTGAGCTTCTACTTTATTATTAATTATTGCTATTCATTTCTTATTGTGCCTAATCTATAAGTTAAACTTTCTCATAGGTATATATACATAGAAAAAAATGTAGAATATATAGGGTTCAGTATTACCTGAGTTTTCAGGCATCTAGTGAGAGTCTTGGAATGTATGCCCCTGGGGACAAAGGGGTGGGGGTGGGGGGTTCTACTTATTCTACTTTTAAGACATTACATAATGGAGATATATGAATTTGATCTTCTTTCTAAACTGCCCCTCTTTATCTGTCAATAATACAGTTATCAGATTCTTTGGCCAAATGTAATCTGACTGAAAATATATTGGTAGAAATCCAGGAGATATATTTTTCTTTCCCTAATATCTGCTAATTGTATTCCTATCTCCACTCCATCATCATTTTTAGGTATGTTTCTAAATTAGCCTTATGTTTCCCAGGCTCCAACTTTATTCTCTAATAGCCATTATCCTACTAGCTACTTGAAAAATCATTCAAAGATATCTATGATCATTTGACCCTTTACCTGAAAATCTTTCAATAGATTCCTTTCATAATCCAGAGGATACAAAAATTTTGTTTGACTTTTCTTTTTTTTTTTTGAGATGGAGCCCCAAGCTGTCACCCTGGGTAGAGTGCCATGGCATCATAGCTCATAGCAACCTCCAACTCCTAGGCTCAAGCGAGTCTCCTGTCTCCGCCTCCCAAGTAGCTGGGACCACAGGCGCCCGCCACAACGCCAGGCCATTTTTGGTTGCAGCCATCATTGTTGTTTGGCGGGCCCAGGCTGGGGATTCGAACCTGCCACCTTAGGTGTACGTGGCTGGCGCCTTAGCCGATTGAGCCACAGGCGCCGAGCCTTATTTGACTTTTCAAACTCATGTTCTAACACTTTCAGGGAATGGAATACAGAATGTTTCTATATTCACTATCCATTCATTCAGTAGAGCTTGAGTTAATCATAAACATTTTCAATTAGTGCCCTTAATCAAACTAAATGATGAGCAGATAAGAGAGCAGTCTTGTGAAGGTAGTATCTCATATTCACTTTAGCAATTTTGTAGAAGTGTTCTCACCTGGAGGCAACAAACTTCGCTTGGTGACCATAAGACCTGCTCTATCAATGAAGAGTATGCCAGGTGCCAGGGTTCAGGTATAGGACTTTAGAGAGTTCATAGAGATTCGTTGGAATATGTATCATACTACCTAAGAAAAAATGTGTCCCTTAATATAATAAATTTTATGCATCATCTTTAAGGGGATCATTCAATATTTTTTCCTTTTCAAACTTAAATCTTCATATCATATATTATAGTCAGTTCAGTTCAACAAGTGATTATTGATTACTTGTTGCAATTTAGGCCACTTTAGAAAAAATAAATATGATGTACATTCTTTTTAAACAGACTTTATAGTCCTATAGTCAAGACCAAGGAGGATAATTTTGAAAGGTGTGTTAAATTCAGTAATACACGTGTATGTGGTATCCTGCAGCCATATTGTTCAGACAAGCATAAACAGGGAAGACTTCTTTTTTTTTTGAGATGGTGCCTCAAGCTATCCCCCTGGGTAGAGTGCCATGGCATCGCATCACAGCTCATAGCAACCTCCAACTCCTGGGCTCAAGCGAGTCTCCTGCCTCCGCCTCCCAAGTAGCTGGGACCACAGGCGCCCGCCACAACGCCAGGCCATTTTTTGGTTGCTGCCATCATTGTTGTTTGGCGGGTCCGGGCTGGGGATTTGAACCCGCCACCTTAGGTGTACGTGGCTGGCGCCTTAGCCGTTTGAGCCGCAGGCGCCGAGCCCAGGGAAGACTTCTTAAATAAACTCCTGAGAGTTTAAAACAAGTAAGAGTTCAGAAAAGGAAATAAAAATTCTTTAATTTTAAAGGAACTAAAGACTCTGAAAACATGGTTAATTTAAAAATCTTCATATCTGGACACATCTGGTGAGATTTTAGAACATTGGATCTAAAAGTAAATGATTCCAAGCTTCCAAAGTTTTTACACTGGTTTCTTTTCATTCAGAGAAGTTATTTTCAAATTTACCTTTATATGGATAGGGTTTTTTATTTTTTAATTTAATTTACTTTTTACCCCCTTAGGGTATGCCTATAATGTATATGTTGTGTTTGTTTATTTATCTTTTATTTGGGGTAATTTCTGTTATTAAGGCTCTGTATGTGTTCCTTGTTTATACATAGCTTTTGTGTGGTGGCTTTCTCAGATGCTGAATATGTAGTAGCCCAGACCACAAGTTAGTCCTATGTGTAAGAGTCAGCTGCAGTAGAAGTTTGTTTAGGAGGTAGCGTGGTTTGTGGAATGCCAGATGTCCTGTATTCCCAGATCAACACTGGTGGAGGGCACAAAACTCAGTGGAGTTGGGCTGCCAAATTTACTCTCCTACTCTCCCCAGTGATGAGCAGAAATATAAGCCCTGACAAGGGTGGCAGGAGAGCTCCTATTGAAATGTTCCGAGTCTCTGTGGGGTTTGGGGAAGGGAGAGCAAAGCAGCAGTCCCATAGCTTGGGTGGCCAGACATGCTATTCATGTCCCTATAACATCATGTGTCAGTGCTCCTCACTTTCCGTTCAAATAGACCCCATCATTTTCTTCCATGCTACAGTGTAGCTAACAACTGTGGAAAATGCCTGCCTAGTCAAAAGCAATCTTACACAGAAGGAACAAACTTAGAGGCATTACATTACCTGACTTCAAATTATACCAGTTCAAACAGCAAAAAAGCAGACCCATAGAACAATAGAAAAGAACAGAGAACAAGGCGACGCCCTTGGCTCAAAGGAGTTAGGGCACCAGCCCCATATACCAGAGGTGGCCGGTTCAAACTGGACCCAGCAAAAACTGCAAAGAAAAAAAAAAAAAGAGAGAAAAGAAAAGAATAAAGAACCAAAAATAAAGCTAGTGTTTCTTGGAAAATTGGATAGACAAATCCATAAGAGTGAATCTGTACCCCTATCTCTCACCTTATACAAAACTTACCTCTAGATGGATTAAAGACTTAAGTGTAAGGCCTGAAATCATAAAAGTTATAAAAGAAAACTTAGAAAACACTCTCCTGGACATTGGCCTTCTAGGCAAAGAATTTATGACTGAGAACCCAAAAGCAAATGCAATACAAATTAAAATAAATTAAAAAAGCTTCTGCACAACAAAGAAAATAAACAGTGAAAATAAACAATCTATAGAATGGGATAAAATATTTATAGACTTTGGATCTGACAAGGGACTAACATCTAGACTTTATAAGAAACTCAGACAACTCAACAAGAAAACCAGACAACCCTGTTAAAAGTCGGCAAATGAGAGGAACAGGCATTTTTCAAAAGAAGATATACAAATGGCCAAGAAACATATGATAATTAGCATCACTAATCATCAGAAAAATGCAAATTAAACCATCTTACTCCAATCAGGATGACCATTACAAGTTAAATCAACAGATGTTTTATACACTGTTGGTGGTAATAAAATTAGTATAACTTCTATGTAAATCTGTATACATATTTCTCAAAGACCTAAAAGTATAGTTACTATTCATTCCTTCAATTTTAATATCAAAAGGAAAATAAATCATTATATCAGAAAGCTATCTGCACTGATGTGATTATTACAATGTAATTCAGAGTCACAAAGTAATAGAATCAACCTAAGTGCCTATTAACCAAGGAATGGATAAAGAAAATGTATACCCCAAGATACTTCTCACCCATAAAAAAGAATGAAATCATGTCTTTTGTAGCAATTTGGATGGAACTGAAGACCATTATCCTAAGTCAAACAACTTAAGACTGGAAAACCAAATATTGCACATTCATGTTCTCATAATTGGGAGCTAAACTATGGGCACACATGGTCATCTAGAATTATATAATGAAGATTGCAAACTCAAAAGAAGAAACATTGGAAGAAGAGTGAGGAATGGAAAACTACCTGTTGGGTACGTGGTACACTGTTTGGGTGATGGGCACACTGAAATCTCAGACTTCACCACTACACAATATGTGCATGTAACAAAACTCCACTTCTAACCCCTAAATCTATTGAAAATTTTTTAAAAATGGCAAATGACACGAATAGGTATTTTTTAAAAGGAAATGTACAAATGACCTACAAACATATGAAAAATGCTCAAAATCAACTGCTTGCCAGAGAAATGCAAAAAACCCCACAGTGATATACCTGGAAAGCTCATCTCACTCCAGTCACTGTGGCTATTAATAAAAAGTTAAAAAAAAATAGACATTGACATGAATGCAATGAAAAGGGAGCACTTAAGCACTGTTGGTGGGCATGTGAATTAGTACAACTTTTGTGAATATTGGAATGGAGATTTCTCAAAGAACTAGAAGAAGATCTACCATTCAATCCATTAATCTCACTACTGAGTATCTAGCCAAAGTAAATAATTATATCAAAAATATATCCACAAAGTCTGACAATTAAGTTTGTGAACTTGCTACCATGTGCTTGTGTTGGCAGCACAGTATAAGCAACTCACCAAGGTTTCCTTACCTTGGTACATCTGTGTCTCACAGGTGTGTTCCTGTCATGTGGCAGTATCTTGATGAGTGGTATTCATTATGGTGGTTGCATGTTTTTGCATGTCATTGCAAACATGTTGGAGCTTGAATTAGAGCAATGAACAAACATTAAAATTTATTATATTGGCTCGGCGCCTGTGGCTCAGTTGGCTAAGGCGCCAGCCACGTACACCTAAGGTGGTGGGTTTGAATCCCCAGCTCGGGCCTGCCAAACAACAATGATGGCTGCAACCAAAAAAGGGCTGGGCATTGTGGTGGGCGCCTTGGTCCCAGCTACTTGGGAGGCAGAGGCAGGAGACTCGCTTGAGCCCAGGAGTTGGAGGTTGCTGTGAGCTGTGATGCCATGGCACTCTACCCAGGGGGATAGCTTGAGGCTCCGTCTC
>CAUYQV010104690.1:0-21458 GCA_963574575.1 Galagoides demidoff | reverse complement strand
GTACACCTAAGGTGGCGGGTTCAAATCCCCAGCCCGGGCCCGCCAAACAACAATGATGGCTGCAACCAAAAAATGGCCGGGCGTTGTGGCAGGCACCTGTGGTCCCAGCTATTTGGGAGGCGGAGGCAGGAGGCTCGCTTGAGCCCAGGAGTTGGAGGTTGCTATGAGCTGTGATGCCATGGCACTCTACCCAGGGGCATAGCTTGAGGCTCCGCCTCAAAAAAAAAAAAAAAAAAAAAAGAAACTGGACTACTGAATTTGGGGATGCCTTTGATCCACGAAAAGTGACCTGCTAATCTATTTGGAGGGACTGTAGACAGTGGGGATGAGTCTAATAATCTGTGGGGATGGTCAGTGTAGATGGAACATCTGGTCGGTAGTGATGGTGTTCAGAATCAGAGATGGGATTCTTGATCTGGAGGAAGATTTCTGATCTGCTGGGTACTCAGTTGGGGTATGAAGAGAGGATGGCATAGCCCCCTTGTGTACCAGCTCTTACTCTGTTGGTGGGGCTAGACTATGGATCTTTGAAGACGAGGCCACTGGTTCATGAAAGTGGGGATTTTGGTCTGAGAGGATTGAGAGCCCTGAAGATCCACGAGATGGGACCATTAATTAATCTATGGGCTATTGACTCATGAGGATAGAGTCATTTGGAGGCAGGCATGGGACTATGGTTATTGGGGACTAAGGCAATGTTCTTTGGAGATAGTTACTGACTCATGGGGAAGAGGCCACTTGTCCAAGAAAGTGCTTTATTTGCTTGTAAAACTGAACTACTGGTTAGTGGAAGAGATGTGTTCATATTTAGGGATGCCATATCAATCATTAGGAATGAGGCCATTGAGGTGGAGCTAACAGCTTGTGTGGACTATTAGTGGAAATGAGTCTATTAGTCCATAAAGATGGTGAGGGAGATTGTTAGGGTGATAAGGGCAACAGAGGGAGAGAAAGGACTTTTGGTCTGTGAAGACAGGGTTTTGCTCTGTGGGGATGAGACATAAGACTATTATTTTGGAGACGAGGCCATTGATTCATGGCTGACCGATGAGTGGGAATGGGGCTAGTAGTCCATGGAGGTGGAGTCCTTCCCCTGTGTGGAAGAGGTGTGGAAAGAATAGTATTTCTTGATGGGGAGTGAAGTTGAGACAGGGGTAGGTCATTTAATAGGAGTTCAGAGAAGACTGTAGAGTCCAGCGAATCATCTTCAACCTCTTGCAAACGCCAGCTGCTTGGGCTGGCTTGCCTAGCACCCCCTCCTTCCTACCAGCCCTGCCCCCACGACAGCCCTCACCTGTCTGCAGGGTAACCCATGAACAGGTAGCCGGAGGCAAAGCCCAAGATGAAGAGGATCTGCTCCAGGATCACCTGCCAGCCCAGGTCACACACCAGATCCCACTGGGGATGTGAGAAGGGTGCAGCAGGTGTGAGGCCCCGCCCTCGCTGCCCTCAGCCGGCCCCCAGACCCACCGCCCTCCTGGCCGCCTCACCTGGCCGATCGCGTTGGTGGTGAGCACCGGCAGGCCGTTATAGTCCCAGTCCTTGAGGCAATGGTTGAAGTCCGGCGGGGCGAAACCACTGCACGAGGGGTCCGTACTGGTGGCGACGCGGCTAGCGGCGCTGGCTGCTAGGGCCGCGCTGGCGACACTGACGCCGCTGGCATTGGGGGGCTGTTCCCAGCCAGAGGCGTTGGGAGGGAAGCCCCCGTAGTGGCAATGCAGTGGGGGCGCCAGCGTGAAGATGGGGTCTGAGGCCAAACCCAGAGCCACGAAGAGCACCGGGAGGCAGCAGAGGCCGAGCTGCAGCTGCTGGCCGCCGCCCAGCGCCCCCACCTGGGCAAGCAGCGCCTCAAAGCTGAGGGGGCCTGGGGGCACGGCCAGCGACAGGCTGCTGCCCAGTCCGTCGCCGCCCGCGTCGCCCTCCCCCTCCCGCTCGCGCTCCCGCTCACCCTGCAGCTGCTCCGTGGGCACCGCATCTCCGAGAGTCCCAACCTGCTGGGTGGCGGGGGGAGGAGAGGGTGAAGCGGAGAAAACCGCAGAGCAGGGGAGGGGGCGGCGGGAGCGAGGGCTAGGAAAGCAGTCAGGGGCGGGAGGATGCGCAGGAGGAAATGCCAAGTATTCGGAGTGGGTACAAGGAGAGGATGGCGTAGCCCCCTGGGGCGCCGGCACTTACTCCGTTGGTGCTGGGGGTGATCTCTACAGTGCTGTCGATTTTGCTGCCGCCCCCGCCATTGGGCTCGGGGGTCCCCGTGGCCACCCGGGGAGCCAGCTTGCCGACCGCAGGGGCCCTGCTGGCCCACGCCGAAAGGATGCGCTGTTCTAGGGCCCAGTTGAGTGTCGGGTGCCCGGACACAGAGAGCCCGAAGAGACCCTGCTTTACAGCTCTGCAGCCGCAGGCGCCTCCTTGGTCTCTGCGATCTCTGCGCTGTTTTCCCCTCCCCTTCCTCCAGACTCTCCTCCCCTTCCCACGTCAGCAGAGCCTTCGGTCCAGACTCTTCGCCGGGGAGGGAGAGGAGGGAGGGTAGGGCCCAGGGGAGGGAGAGGATGGGGGCTCTGTTGTCTGTTCCTTGGGTCTGCAGGCCATTGCAGTAAAAAGGAAAAAAAACTGAAGGGTAGTAGCTAGCCCAGGCACATGCCAGACAGTGATTCCTCTTTTGTTTACAATCTTTCGCCATCACCTATCCATTCATTAATTAATCAGTAAAATTTGTTAAGTATCTGCTGTGTTCCAGGCTTCCCGCCAGGCTTTGAGGATAACAGGGTGGACAAGACCCACCCTTAAATGCAGTTACTGGGGGAAACACACATGTGAACTGGTAATGACGCAGTCTATGGTTATGGAAGGTTAGGTTGGCACTGTACTCAGCTCTAGCTTCAGTCTTCTGCAAGGAGACCACTTCTCTGGGTTTCACCACCTTCGTTCTGACTGAATCTCCATTTCTCGGTAGCATTGGTCACTATTGACCATCACTGACTTTAAAACACTTGTTCCTTGCCTGTTAAGTACCATACTCCCCTGGTTGTGTCTCTCCTGCTCCCCCTTTTCCCATTTCAGGTTCTCCTCCTCTTCTGGCCCATGGTGTTTGGTGGTGAGCATGGGCAGGCTGTTAGAGTCCAGTCTTTGAGGCAATGGTTGGCATCCAGTGGGGTTAAGCCACTGCATTTAGGGGTCCATACTAGTGGTGAAGCTGCTGGCACTGCTGACTACTAGGGCCATTCCTGTCTGCATCATTCTGTGTTTGCAATCCTCAGAGGCTGGGTCCTAGGCCCTCCTCTCATCTCACACTCTTGTCTCCTCCTTAGGCCCTCACCTGTGTCAACAGCTTCAATCACCACCAATGCCAACCTGATTCCCAGGTTGGTATCTCCAGCTCCCATTTCTCTTTTGGGAGCAAACAAACAAAAAAACCAAAAGCTACCTTTTATTTAACCTTTGACCTCTTACTTGGTTGACTCACAGGGACTTCAGTTAACTCAAGACCAAACTCATACTGTTTCCTCTATAACCAGGTTGTCTTCTAGTGCTTTTTTCTTTGATGAATGGCATCCTTATCATCCAACTGTGGTCAGGTGCTCCAGTGACAGACCATAAATTAAATCCTTTTTTTTTTTTTTTTTTTTTGCAGTTTTTGGCCAGGGCTGGGTTTGAACCCGCCACCTCTGGCATATGGGGCTGGTGCCCTACTCCTTTGATCCACAGGCACTGCCAATAAATTAAATCCTTTACAAAATTTAGTCCATTTCATTTCATCTATATTCTCAAATATCCCACTTCTTTCCATCTCTACCACTATTAGTGGTACTGTTGGACAAACTATATCAGCCCCCCAGCTCCTAACTGGTAATCTGTATCTACTTTGTTTCTACTCCCCATTTGTCATTTATGGTGCAGATGGAATGATCCTTATCTTTTTTTTTTTTTGAGACAGAATTTTATTCTGTCACCCTTGGTAGAGTGCCATGGCGTCATAGCTCATAGCAGCCTCAAACTCTTGGGCTCAAGTGATACTCTTGCCTCAGCCTCCAAGTAGCTGGGACTACAGGTGCCTGCCACAACACCTGGCTATTTTTTGGTTGCAGTTGTCATTGTTTGGCAAGCCTGGGCTGGGCTTGAACTCACCAGCTTCAGTGTATGTGGCCGGTGCCCTACTCACTGAGCAGACGGCGCTGAGCCGCCTGGCCATTTTTTGAGATGAGGTTTCACTCTGGCTCAGGCTGGTCTTGAACCTGTGAGTTCAGGCATTCCACCTGGCTAGGCCTGCCAAGTGCTAGGATTATAGGTGTGAACTACTGTGGCCAGCCTCATCTTTCTTCCTTTTTTAAAAATAACATCATAGGCTAGAGTGCTATGGTGTTATAGCTCACAGCAACCTCAAATTCCTGGGTTTAAATAATCCTTCTCCCTCAGCCTTCCAAGTAGCTGGGACTACAGATACCAGCCACAATGCCTGGGTAAAGTTTTTTATTCTTTGTAGAGACAGAGTCTCCTCTTGCTCAGGCTAGTTGGAATGATCTTTTTAAAAAGCAGATCTGATTATGTCCCTCTTCTGTTTAACAGCTTGCAATAGTTTCTTCTAAATGTCTAGGTGAATATTAATCCAGATACCTCATGCATGGTTCTGCATGCCTGGTCACATGTTCTCTACAGCTCCATCTCACTTCTCTCCTCAAATTCTCTGCACTCCAGCAACACTAGGCACCCTTCAGTTTTTCTGATACTACAGGGCCCACACAACTGGTCCCTATGTTTAGAAGTCTTTTTTTTTTTTTTTTTTGAGACAGAGTCTCACTTTGTTGCACTCAGTAGAGTGCCATGGCGTCATAGCTCACACTAACCTCCAACTCTTGGACTCAAATGAACCAGCCTCCTGAGTAGCTGGGACTGCAGGCACCCACCACAATGGCCCAGCTAGTTTTAGAGATGAGGTCTCTTGCTCAGGCTGGTCCCAAACTCCTGAGCTCAAGCAATCCACCCACATTGGCCTCCCAGAGTGTTAGGGTTACAGGCAGGAGCCACTGCTTTGGGTCAGAAGTCTTGTTAATTAAGTTTTCTTCTTCCTCGTGGCTCTTGGCTCAAGCGCCTTTGCCTCAGAGACTTCCTTGACCCCTAGAACTGCTACTTAAAGTGTGATTCATGAACCAGCAGCATTCATATCACCTGGGAACTTGTTGGAACTGTAGACTCTAAGCCTTTCCCTAGATCTTCATTTTAACTAGATCCCCAGATGTGTATACATTAAAGCCAGACCTTTTCCTAAGATATTTGATCCCTGATAGGTACTTTATTCTCTAATCCCAGGTAAGGGCTGGAATGGAGTGTTCGGTCAGTCTTGGCAAGGAAATTATTCCTTCTTTCCACTGAACCAAACCTTTAACTTGTCTCCTCTGTTCAAGAAGTTTCCAAATATGGAAAACACTTTTCTTTTTAGAGACAGAGTCTCACTTAGTTGCCCTCGGTCAAGTGCTGTGGTCACAGCTCACAGCAATCGCCAGCACTTGGGCTTAGGTGATTCTCTTGCCTCAGCCTCCGGAGCAGCTGAGACTACAGGCACCTGCCACAACATCTGGCTATTATATTTTGTTGTTGTTGTTGCAGTTTGGCCAGGGCTGGGCTTGAACTTGCCACCATTGGTATGTGGGGCCAGCGCCTTACTCAATGGGCCACAGGCACTGCCCGAAAACGCTTCTTTTCTAAATGCATCAAGCAAGCCTCCTACCATTTCTCTTCCCCCAACTAATTTCAGCATTTCTTTGGGATTTACTATGGCGATATAGTCAATTTTCCTTGGAGATTAATTTGTCTACACCCTTTTGATATGTCCAGGAACAATAATCTCTTAATTTTAGGTAGTGCTAAGCTGTTCACATGCATTATCTTGTTAGGTCCTCACAACAACCCTGCAAGACCATTAGCTCATCCTCAGAGGGAATGGCATAATTTGCCCACGAACAAGTACATAGCAGACCTGAGATATGAACTGAAACTGACGCCAACTTTAGGCTAACTTCTTGAAGTTCTATCTGGATGGCTTTCAACACCTGGGAGCAAATTTTGTTGGCCCCAGAATCTTTTTTGAGACAGAGCTTCAAGCTGTCGCCCTGGGTAGAGTGCTGTGGCATCATGGCTCACAGCAACTTCCAACTCCTGGGCTCAAGCGATTCTCCTGCCTCCTTCTCCCAAGCAGCTGAGACCACAGGCATCCACCACAACACCTGGCTATGTTTTGGTTACAGCCATCATTGTTGTTTGGCAGGCTGGGGCTGGATTCGAACCTGCCAGCTCAGGTGTTATGTGGCTGGCACCATAGCCACTTCGGGCCACAGGTGCCGTGGCCCCAGAATCTGGAAATGAGTTTTCCTTTGCTAGTAAAGTGAGAAAGGTGACCAAAAGAGAAATGGCAAATGCATAGGGGTGTAAGAGACTAAGCTTGTGATTGAAACTTGGGGGACTGCCAATCCAGTCACCATGTCAGAGTAACATGATGGGAAAGCAGAACTGAAGCAATGGATCTGTGGCTTAGATTACTTTCCTTGAAAGTGGCTGGATTGATCCCTCATCTAACCCATGGTCTCATCAATTTCACTAAGTTTCTGAGGATTGACACATTGCTACCTCAGCTCCTCTAAAAGGTTTGTCCAGGATGACAAAGGCTGGAAAGCAGTGTAAGGGGCTAGACTGTCCTGGGGGGCGGGGGGTCACCTAAGGAAGAGTGTCAGGTTGGCAAGCAACAGTCTCCAGTTGGCTAGAGTTGTCCTATGGTGCAAAGCTGAGGCTAGGCCTTTGGTTGGGGTGGATTTTCCAGGATGACACTTTCAGAAAGGCTGGGAAATAAAAAAAAAAAAAGGCTGGGTGCAGTGCCTCATGCCTGTAATCCTAGCACTCTGGAAAGCCAAGGCAGGTGGTGGATTGAGCTCCACAAGTTCAAGACCAGCCTGAGCCAGAGCAAGACCCTGTCTCTAAAGATAGCCAAGCCTTGCATTGGGAGCCTGCAGTCCCAGCCTCTTGGTAGGCCAAGGCAAAGTGTCTTATTTGTTCCTTAGGATTGGAGTGCAGTAGTATTGTCATAGCTCACTGCTTGCAACCTCAAACTCTGGGGGTCAAGCAATCCTCCTACCTCAGCCTCCTGAATAGCTGGGACTATAGGCACACACCATCATACCTAGCTAATTTTTCTATTTTTGTAGAGACAGGGGTCTCTCTCTTGCTTTGGTCTCAAACTCTTAACTTCAAGTGATCCTCCCACCTTGGCCTCCCAAAGTGCTAGGATTATAGGCATGAGCCACCACACCTGGCCAAGACTGTACATTTTAAGGGTCTCTTGTCAGCCTCTCCACACATCTACGTCTCCATAATGACATTATTTGACAAGGAAGTCTCGAAAGAAGCCCCGCACAGTAGTTGGTGTCCACCTTCTCAGTACGCTAGTCCTCAGACTCTCCTTGGTTCTGTCATCCCCCAGGTTGGCTTCACTCATTTATCACTTCCAAAGTTTCCTTTACTGGCCTCTGTAGTTAATCTCTTTACATCACCTTGTTGATTTCCATCGGCAGCAACTATCAATCTTGGCAGGTTTATTTTTTTATTTACTTATTTTAACTGACTTTTATGTCTATCCCACCCTCGCTAGGAAGGTACATTCACAGTGTACTTCCAGAACTATGCCTGGTGTGTCATGGAAGCTGAGAACCTGCCAGTCAATAGTTGAAGGACCAAAATCTCCCAAGCCCCTAAAGGAATCCTGCTCATAGTATATGTCCCATAGGTATGGTCAAAGGGCATTAGGTCTGCTCCCCAGGTTCCCAAGAAGCAGTCGGGGAAGCAGACAGCAGGGTTTATTGAGGTGCATGTCCACACCTGAGGCCCAGAGATCTCCTGCCTTCTGCAGGGAGGAACAGTATGATTTCTTCCAAATCTTCACTTCTGGGCAGTCCTTGTCCTATCCTCACCTCAGCTGACAGTGTAACACTGATGTTCCAGAGCCAGGAAACAGGGAAAGAGAAGGGCTCCATGTGGCCCCAAGTTTCTGCTCCTGGTTTCTCTGTGCAGCTGAGCTTCCAGAGATGGGTGGCAGTACAGTGAGCTCCACCCTAGGCTGGAGGAGAAGAGTCCAGTGCCTTCCTGTCCCAGAGGGCCTGGTGCCTGCCTCTGACAAAGCAGGGAATAATATTAAATATAAATAATTTATACAAAATGGCTCGTATAAAAAGCTATGGGTTAGAAAGAGATGCCTGTAAGAGGCTGAGATGACAGGAAGGGGCAGGGAAGGGCAAAAGATATTACTACCTCTCCTAGTCCCTAAAACAGAGCCCTCCAGCCACCTGAGAACTGGAGGGGAGCTTTGGCAGGTCAGGGAGGGACAGAGTTGTGCCAAGGCCTTCAGGAGGCCAGGCTAGTGAGCAGGGTGGTGAACCGGAGAGCCTGACTGGCCAATTCTACCACACACTGCACCATCTCTTGGGCCGCAGAGCCAGATGGGTAGCCCAGTGCGGCTCCCTTGACAGCCAGCACAGTGGCCCGTAGTGCCTGGCCTAGTGCTGTACCTGCAGCCCCAACCTGTGCGCGCAAAGGGGCAGAGGCTGCCAGCCGGCCCAGTGTGTCTCCAACAAACACCAGGCGATGAGCAGCCACTACCACCCTCTTCCCGTGGGGCACGAAGAGGCGTGGGGGTTGATTAGTCTGAGTGCTGGACATCAGTGCTGCCACAGCTGTCTGCAGTGTTGAGTAGTGGCTCTGGCACTGTCCTGCATAGAAGTGTAGGAGTTGTAGATCTCCAGTGGATAGAACAAGTGGCTCCCCTGGGGACAGGGCCTCCTGAGGGATAAGAAGAGTGGTCAGTGGGGACAGGCTCATCAATGCCACTTCTTCCCTTGATCCCGCTCTCCTTCCCTCCCTTTGTTCTTCTTTCTTTTCTTCCCATGGGCAATCCCTCTTACCTTTGCCCATGAGAAAATTTAGATTCTTAGACAGAGGCAGCCCGGACCTGATATCAGGTAGAGCCGGATTCAAATAATCTCAAGTCTGAATTTCTGTTTCCTTATCTCTAAAACAGGGGGTTGAGTACTGCACTGTCCGATATGTGAAATTTTAGAATTTTTAGTAACCACATTAAGAAAGGTAAAAAGAAACTGGCAGAATACATTTTATCTAACTCCAAACATTAAAAGTTATAATTTCAGCATGAAATCAATATGAAAATTGAATTTTTCTCTATACTAAGCCTGCAAAATACAGTGAAGTGTGCATTTTATATTTACAATTTGGACTAGCCATTATCTCAGGTGCACCATAGTGCCATGAAGCTAGTGGCTACTATATCAGATAGTGCAGTTCTAGTATGTACCTCTTTTGAGACAGTCTCACTATGTCACCCTTCATTGAGTGCTGTGGTATCACAGCTCACAGCAACCTCAAACTCTTGGGCTCAAGCGATTCTCTTGCCTCAACCTCCCAAGTAGCTAGGACTGCAGGCACCTGCCACAACACCTGGCTATTTTTTTGTTGCAGTTGTCATTATTGTTTAGCTGGCCTGGGCTGGGCTTGAACCCACCATGTTTGGTGCTTGTGGCTGGTACCGTAGCCACTGTGCTACGAGTGCTGAGCCAGTGAAGTGAAATGTTTTTTGTTTGTTTTTTTAAGAGACAGTATCTTGCTCTGTTTTCCAGGCTAGAGTGCAGTGGTGTGATCACGGTTCCCTGCAGCCTTGAATTCCTGGGCTCAAGTAACCCTATTGCCTCAGCCTCCCAAATAGCTGGGACTACAGGTGCAGGGCAGCAGGCCTGGCTAATTTTTTATTTTTTGTAGACACAGAGTCTTACTATGTTGCCCAGGCAGGTAGTCCTCATGCTTTAACTTTCCAAAGTGTTAGGATTACATGTGTAAGCTACTGTACCCAGCCTGCAGTGAAGACTGAGACAATATATAGAAAGTGCTTAGCACTTTGTGCTTGTAGAAAGGGCTACGCTGCATATTTATAGCCACCACGTTGAGTATTAATTATGACTATGATTAATACTGATGCATGCAATGTGTCTAGCACAGGGTCTGGTACTTCATAAACACCTGATAAGTGGTGGCCTTTGTGTGATGACCATTCTAGACAGGGTTAAGGAGAAACTGCCTCCCTTTCCTGAGGGCCAGAGAGATTAACTAATGGCTTTAGAACCCCTTGCTTCACAGTAGTAGAGCAGGGATTAGGAGCCAGGTCTCCTAGAAACCTGGGAGTTCACGGTTGGAAGCAGCCTCAGAAGTCACCCAGCCCAGGTTTGACCCACAGCCAGAAACTCTTTCTGCTCCTCTGGCTGCTTGGTTTTCTGACTCCTCTCCAACACATTCTTTCCCCTCTTTCTGAATTCCTAACATCCTCTTTTAAGTCCCAGCTCCGTCTTGTTGAATTCTAACTCCTCTCTATCCTGACCCTGCCCGTGAAACTCTTACCACATCCTAATCTACTTCCTTCGATGGTTCAGTTAGGAATACTCCTTCTCCTGGTTCTTGTTCCTCCTTCCCTAACCCCTCCTGTAGGCCACCACCACCAGGGTTACCTGCTGCACTGGTAGTCCCTTCTCCAGCAATTCAGGATCCCCTGTGGAGGTCTTATCCAGGGGCCTAGATCCCTGAGCTTTATCCATGCCCTGCAAGAGGGGATCAGGTTTCAGAGTAGGGGTGGAGTGGTCCCTGTGGTCTTTCTGCCCCTCCCCAGTCTCCCTTCCTTCCCAAGGATGCTCCTGCCATAGACATGGAAGTCCCTTGACTCCAGGTCTGAGAGTTCTAGTGGCTCCAAGCTGGGTCTAGGGAGAGGAGCACAGCACTGGTACAGTGTTGTAGCCAAGTCCTGGGGTCCCAGAGAGCAGAGTGGAGAGCCAGGGGAGAGAAGGGGAGAAGGGCAGTGAGAAGGTTCTGCATCTGTGCCCCAGATGCAGTTCCTGCCCCAGTTCACCTGAGGCATTTTTGGTGGGACTGCTCAGTGCTCACCTTTAGGTGGACATAGTCATACTCCTCAGCCACTGGAATGCCCTCATACTCATTGTGATGTCCTGCTGGATCATCTTCTACTTCCCTGTCCTCTGGATCACCTTCCACCTTAGGGCCTCCATAGCCTGGAAGGCGGGGTGGGGGCGGGGGTAGAGGCCGGTCCTGGATGCTGCCTTTGCGGCCTGGGGCAGGAGAGGGAGCTGGAGAAGGGCTGGAGGCCTCAGGGACAGGCAGGGCAGGCAGAGGGCGGCGGGACAAGCTTTCAGTTGAGGGTAGTCGGGGCCTGTGTGGGGGTGGAGGGCTTCTGGCCAGAAGCTGGCCCAAGGTGTCCAGGTCTTTGGAGGATGAGGCTCCTGAGGGCTCTGGAGAAGGGGGAGCCTCTGGCCCTAGTAAGGGTACATCGTAGATACCCTCCTCAGTGCCCCCGCCTTCCCCATCTGCCAGCAGTTCCTCAGGTGCTTCATACAGGTTGAGGAGGGCTGATGCCCGTTTCAGGTTGGAGGGGGCAGCATAGAGAGGGGGCCCTGGTTCCCGGCCCCCTTCCCACTCTAGATCTGGCTCCAGTTCAGCAGATGGCTTTGGCGCCAAGGGCACATCGTACAGAGCTTCATCCTCTCCAGGGGACTTTGGGGCAGCCCGAGCCAGAGGGTGGGAAAAGGAGGTGGGGCAGTCATAGGGGCCATTGGAAGGAACCCGGAGGGCAGAAGGCACGTCATAGACCTGAAGAAAGGAGTGGTGAATTACTGTTCACTCAGCAATGAACCCCAAGGGCTGTTTGTCCCCCACCCAACATACACATGGACTCTGGTTCTTGCCTCTAAGATATCTCCGGAGGCAGCAAGCTGGGTCCCACTGCTTCTGGGGATCTTGTAGATAGGGTCAGGGGAGGGTGGAGAGGATCCAGCTGGAGGTCCTGGGACAGGACAGAGCCGAGCTGGGGGTGGCACCACATATACCTGGGGGATCAAGATAGGCGAGTGAGTCAGGAAGTATAGGGGCCAGTGAATGGACGATGTCTGAATGAGAGGAGCTAAGAGACTTTCCACCCCACCCTGTATTGAGAGGAAAACAGCTCAGATAGGGTTGGTAGACAGGCTTCACACAGCAGAGTCAAGAAGGGCTGCAGCCTCAGGGTTCTTGCTGCCCACCTCACTGCAGGACCAGGGTGGGGTTTGATGGGGAAGAATGGGGTTCTCCCGCTTTGGGGTTGAGGAGGCTCCCACTCTCACCTCCTGCTCCTCTTTGCCATGATCCAGGGCTGGATAAGATGAGCTGGGCTGGGGAGATGGGGGCACTGGGGAGAGGCTGGGCTTGGGTGCTGGGCCAGCAGGAAGGAGCTTCACTCTGTTGGCAGGTACAATGCCCTGCTGGCCATGCAGGGAGCAGAGGCACCAGCCGTCCAGCCCGCCAGCACCTTCCTGCTGCAGTACCCGCAGAACATCCCCTCGGCGGAAGGACAGCTCCTGGGGGGACTCAGCAGTGTTGTCATACAGTGCTCGGGCCAGCTGGGCCTGGTGGGTGAAGTGGGAATGGGGAGAGGGGTCTTCAGACACATATCAGGTCATGTCACCCCTGCTCAAAAACCTTCAGAGCTCTCATTTTCCTCAAGCTAAAAATCTGAACTCCCAGGTGCAGCTTTTCCTGACTGGACCCTGCCTTATCTCCAGCTTTATCACCTGTATTCTCCCTCCTCCTTTCCAGTCCTTTATCTAGAAAAACTCTTTCCTGCCCCAGGCCTTTGCATTTGTGGTGTCATTCACCCAAAATGCTCTTCTCTTGACTGGTCATTTTTTATCCTTCAGTTTTGCTTAAATGTCTCCTTCTCAAAGAAGGCTTTTCTTTTCTTTCTTTTTTTTTTTTGAGACAGAGTCCCACTTTGTCACCCCTGGTAGAATGCCGTGGCATGATAGGTCACAGCAACCTTGGACTCTTGGGCTTAAGCAATTCTCTTGCCTCAGCCTCCTTAGTACCTGGCTATTTTGTTTCAGTTTAGCAGGCCCAGGCCAGCTTCTAACCCACCAGCTCCAGAGCTTGTGGCTGGCGCCCTCACCACTGAACTACAGGCACCCAGCCTTTTCTTCTCATTTTGGCGATAGAGTCTCATTCAGTAGCCCTGGGTTGACTGCCATGGTGTCATAGCTCACAACCTCAAACCCTTGGGCTCAAGTGATCCGCTTGCCTCAGCCTCCCAAGTAGCTGGGACAATAAGCATCTGCCACAGTGCCTGGCTAGTTTTTCTATTTTCAGTAGAGATGGGGTCTTATTCTTGCTTAGGCTGGTCTTGAACTCCTGAGCTCAGGCAATCCACCCGCTTCAACCTCCTAGAGTGCTCAGATTACAGATGTGAGACACTATGCCCAGCCCAGAGAGCCCTTTTCTTAACTCTCCTCCCTGCTCCATTCTCTGTCTCCACTCATTGTTTCTTTCATAGTACTTTATACTATTTGTCTATTTACTTTTTAATTACCTATTTCTTCCCTGTAAATAATCCCTATGAGACAGGAATTGCAGTATTCCCAGCCTCTACAATAGGGTCTGACTTGGAATTGGTCCTCAATACCTAGAATGAATTTTTCCTACACACAAAGAGATCCTGCTAAGGTCTGCCGTACAACATACCTTACCTTCTCTGTGTTTTCTAGTCATTATCATACCTCACAAGCAAAAGGTTAGATAAAGTAGCTCCACAGACCCCTTATTTGGGGAGAGATTTAAGAGAAGCCTAGTCCAGAGAGAGCACATAGGCATAATATAGAAAATAGAAACAAAGCAACTGTTTTTTTCTCAGTCTGAGCAAATAAGGTTCTACCAGAAGAGGCTGAGGTTACCATGGAGAAAAGTGTATATGCTCTAGTGTACTGTACATGGAGTGTGGCTGGCAGGACAACTGAAGGCAAACATTTATCAGCCTGTTTCCAGTTCTGTCTGGTGGGGGCATCTAAGCTTTTCCCAGTCAGGGCCACGTGCTCAGGTGAGAAGTCACAGGTACCCAGTGCAAATATATATAGATACCATGCAAATCTTTGCATTAATCAAATCTCGTCTCATTTAATTCTCACAAGCAGCTTATGAGGCAGAAGCCATCGTTATTTCCATTTTGGAAAGAAAGCTGGAACATAGAGGTATTTTGCCCAATCACATACGGCTGGTACAGCTGGTGGAGTGTGATTTGAACCACAGGCTGTTGGATTCCAAAATCATGCACTCTTCAGTTACTCACTTTACTGCCTCTCCATAATCACAGATGTACAAAATCTGTTTTTTTAAATTGTAACACTGGTAGAGCCCAGAGAGTCCATACTGAAAGTCAAGCACATATGAAGGCTTCTTTATTTGCTTTGCTATTAACCTTTTAAAATGTGAGAGAGAGTATATTTGACTTCCATTATGATTGTTCAATGACTAGGCTGCTGGTAGGGTCCCAGGCAGTGGTGGCCTATATGCATTGTTGGAGAGCAGCTTGTTAGGTATGGTAAGCCCCATAACCAGGAGGACTTACTAATTGGGCAAAAAATCTCAAGCATGCTGCCATAGGATCCTGGGGAGAAGGATGCCCTGCTCAGCCAGCAGGAGCTCACATTCCTCTTGTCTGATGTTTCCCTCTGGTGGTGAGGTTGTCTAGGCTGGGTAGTTTTAAACCCATAGACTCCTTTTGCCTGAGCCCAAGCTCATCACACCATTTTCTGATTATATTTTGCCTTCTTTTTTTTTTTTTTGGAGACAGAGTCTCACTATGTCACCCTCAGTTGAGTGCCATGGCATCACAGCAACCTCCAACTCTTGGGTTTAAGTGATTCTTTTGCCTCAGCCTCCCAAGTAGCTGGGACTACAGGCACCTGCTATAATGCCTGGCTATTTTATTGTTGCAGTTGTCATTGTTGTTTAGTGGGCCCAGGCTGGGCTCAAACCTGCCAGTGTTGGTGCATGTGGCTGGCACTGTAACCACTGTGCTATGGGCGCCTAGCCTATATTTTGCCTTTTAAAGGATATTGTCTCACAC
Organism: Galagoides demidoff; assembly: GCA_963574575.1. NCBI lineage: Eukaryota > Metazoa > Chordata > Mammalia > Primates > Galagidae > Galagoides > Galagoides demidoff. Next base: position 6,487 of record CAUYQV010104690.1, on the reverse strand, counting down.
AAAGAAAATATGCTAATAGATGACACAAATTTCTGGTTACTGCCACATTTTTCAAATTGTAAATTATAAATCAGTGTTTTATATGTAGCCAGGAGGATAAAAGCACAGTTCCAGGCAAAAACACTTGGGGTTGAGTCCTGGCTCTGTCTCTTTCTAGCTGGGTGTCTATGTACAGATTGTTAACCTTTCTGAACTTTGGTTTCCTCCTTTGTAGAATTTCTAATCCATATCCAAACACCTATTTTCAAATAATAACAATACTATCCTCATAATGTTCTGGTGAGGGGTGGATGAGATAATACATCAAAAACCATGACAAAGGGCGGTGCCTGTGGCTCAGTGAGTAGGGCGCCGGCCCCATATACTGAGGGTGGCAGGTTCAAACCCAGCCCCGGCCAAACTGCAACAAAAAAATAGCCAGGCATTTTGGCGGGTGCCTATAGTCCCAGTTATTCGGGAGGCTGAGGCAAGAGAATCGCCTAAGCCCAAGAACTGGAGGTTGCTGTGAGCTGTGATGCCATGGCATTCTATGAAGGGTGACAAAATGAGACTCTGTCTCAAAAAAAACCCCCCAAAACCGAAAACCAAAAAACCAGGACAAAGCCTAGCACAGGGCTAGGTATAGTAAATGCTCAATAGTAATAGCTGTCATTAGGATCCCATAGGCTCTATTAGCATAATCACCCCCTTTCTCGATAAAAGGTGAAAATCTAGCTCCTGAGGCTATAAGGCTGACCAGGTGGTTCCTTAGCCAGCATCTCTATGTCAGAGTACCCCTAAGGTACTCCAACTCTAGAGGACCTCCCTCTTTCCCAGCTCTAAGCTAGGATCTTCAGGGTATCACAGATTGAGGAACTAAAAGGAGTTTGGTCTCAGAAAGAAGCAAAATCAACTTATCCTAAAGGGGTATGGGAGAATGTTGGGTGGCTCTGGGCTTCTTTTCCCAGTCTCAAAATTCTCCTTCCCAAAGTCCCCATTTAGAGGGGGCCAGAAAGCAGGTGCAAGCTCACTTTCCCTGGAAATCCCAGGCAGGAACTAGGTAAGGGCAGAAAGGGAATGGAGTTGCCTGGATTCAGACTGCTTGGAGTGCAGGACAGAAAGCAGAGGTGGGGTTGTGCAGAGCTCCTCCCTGTGTTAAGTTTGAATTCCATCCAATGGGGCCAGACCTCTGGGCCCAGCAATGGCAGGAACCCAGGCCACAGTTGCCACTGACTGACTGATTAGGGGTGTGGCAACACTGCTCTACCCCTCCTCCTGGGCCCAGCTGGTTCGTGAGGCGTGGCTGGCTTAATAGGGGTGGCAGAGGGCCACAGTGCTCTCTGGGAGGCGGCCTCCCACCGTCCCGTCATGCCAGCTGTCTCCTCCCTTTGTCCCCAATCCCCGGAAAGTGGCCTGAGGCTGGCTGACATCACCTTCCCTCCTCCCACTATTTTCCCTTTCTCCCAGCAAGATCTCACCCCTTTGATCTGTTTCCCCCCTTTCCTCCATCCCTTCTCTAGAGATGGGTCTCCTGGAGTCCTTTGGCCTCTCATTTTCTGGTCCTTATAGCGACCTCCCAACCTTTTACTTGCTTCCCAATCACAAGCCCCTGCCAACCACCCAGGGCCATCTGTTCCCGCCCAGAGAAGAGTAGACAGCACTCGGGCTACACTTGCCCCCTCCCCTCCAAACAGACGCAGACTCGGGAAAGAAAAAGGGAGAATGGGGAGGAGAGGGAAAGGAGGAGGGCAAACCAGAATTAGAAGCGGCAGGGGTTGAAGAGTGCGAGGGAGAAGGGAAACAAAAGTCAGAAGAAAGAGACCAGCGAGAAACAAAGAGTAGAAATAAAAGTGACAGGAGCGCCAGGCAGTTTGTGGAGGTTTCTGCCCGGGAGCCTCCTCTCCCTGGTGGACTCACCGACGTGGCAATGGCCATGGCCTTGGCCTCCCGCTCAGCCTGCTTCAGGCTAGGCTCGGTTTTGCTGACTTCAGCGATGGCTGCCTCGAACCATGGTCCGCGGCCTCCAAGTGAGGAGGCCGTCCCCTGCTGTGGCGCCTGAGTCGTGGCCTCCGCCAAGGTTGGAGGAGGAGAAAGGAAACCCACAAAACTTCCCAAATGGGAGGCAGCTAGGCCAGGCAGGAGGAGGAGCGGGGCGGGCCGGGGCGTCGCTGCGGGACCTCATCCAAGGGTTCGTGCTCTGTACGGTCCCCTAGTCCTCCCGGGGACCGTCGGGTTGGCCAGACCCCCGGAGCTATTTTGTCCTAGGCCGCGGAGGCCCCGGGGCCCAAACAGGCCGAAAGCTCCCTTCCGGGACCCGAGCGGGAGAGCAGGCGGGAGTTGGGACTGCGCTCGACGCCTCTCCAGGCCGCTCAGTGGAGCCCCGAGGGCTGGGAGAAGCTGCTGGGGCAGTTGGGCTTGACTAGCGAGTTTAGGCGCCAACCCTCCCCACCTGCCGACTGCGCTGGAAAACTGTACTTCCAGGGCAGTGGTCGCGGCGCTGCGGCGGGACCCGCTGGGAGGAAGAGCGATAATTGAGACGCTTGTCCCTGATCAAACTTGCCCACGTTGGCGAAGGGAGACCAGGCTGGCGCCAAAGGCCTCTGAGAGCGTGACCGTAGGGCTGGGTTGCCCGAGTGACTGCTTCTCACTCACTCTCAGCACGCCCGGGGGTCTGAGGACGCCTAGACGGCGCCTCGTCGGGGGCTGCCGGGCCTGCAGCAACCAGCCCGCCGGCAGCAGGCACGAGTCGAAGAGGCTGGACGGTCTTCCCACAGCGCTGCCCGCGCCGGGGCAGAGGAGGGGCCCAGCCCCCTTCAGCCCTGGGATCCAGGGCGGAGAGCCACCAGCTCCCGCGCCCACCCTTTGGCCTTCTGGCAGCCCGCACCGTCTCCCCCGCCCCAGCTCACACGCGGCCTCGGCCGGGCCCCTCCAGCGCGCCAGGGCTTGGGGGCAGTTCCCAGGTGTCTCTGGGAACCAAGAGAAAGGCCACAAAGCAAAAAGGAGCAAAGAGAAGGAGGAGCAAGGGCCAGGGTCCCGAGGACTCGCCGGGGTTGGGGATGTGGATACTGAGAAGGCTGGGAAGGTCCCGGGGGTCCCGCCTGGCTCCAGGCTCACCCCCTTGGTCACGGCTGCCCTTCCCTCCCTTTCCCGGGCTCCCGGCTCCCTCTCAGTGCAGATCCTTTCTCCTCCCCTCGGGCCCTCTCTTCTCTGGCGCAGGGCTCAGTCCTGGGGATTAAGAGAAAGGAGGGAGGGGAAAAGGGAGGGGAAGGGAAGGGGCGGAGGAGAAAAGGGGACGATCCTTCCAAAGGCGGGTGTTGAGTTTCAGCTTGCGACCCTCCGGACCTAACAGCACGTCCTCTCCCGGGCTCCTTCTTCCTCCAGACTTTGCGGCTGCCCTCGCGGTTGTCTGGTCCGTACCCTCCTGGGAGTTTTCCTCTCCCTGCCACGCCCCCACTCTCCCCCTCCAGCCCGGCTCCACTCTCTGCCTCCCTTTTATTAGCCCCACATCTGTCTTTCCCATGGGAGGGAGCGCGCTCCTTCCGCCTAGCTGGGGTCCTTAGCGAAACCTCTCCACTCCTTGATGCTGCCTCTGCAGTAGTGGCAGGATTAGTTGGGCCGTTCTTGCTGGGGACAGACCCGGAGCTTGGCGCTGGACGTGGATTCTGGGTCTGGCAAGAGAATATGAAGCCTCAGCATTGGACCACAGAGCTGCAGGCGGGCAAGCGTAAGGCCTCTTCCACTCCTCTGCTAGTCTGGGCCTGTCCGCTTCCTCAGCCTGGCTCACCAGGCATAAAAAGGTAGAACTCTTTCGGAGGAGCTGGGATCTAGCCCCTCGGGAGATTCAGCTGAAAGGACTGGGCTCTCAGGCCCCAGCCTCCTCTGCCCTATTATAACTACTCCTTGGTGTATACTGCCTCCCTCCAGCCACTCCCCTTCTCTGGACCTTCCTTTTTGGGGCACACATCAGAGCCTTTCAGGCTTGAGGGAAGCCTGTCTTCCATTTTTGAGGTTCCTGGTATTTTTTTTGAGACAAAGTCTCAAGTTGTTGCCCTGAGTAGGCGCTGTGACATCACAGCTCACAGCAATCTCCAACTCTTGGACTTAAGTGATTCTCTTACTTCAGCCTCCCAAAGTAGCTGGGTCTACAAGAGCCAGCTTCCCAAAGTAGCTGGGACTACAGGAGCTGCCACAACGCCTGGTTATTTATTTATTTATTTGGTGGTAGTTATCATCATCGTTGTTTGGTGGGCCTCGGCTGGATTTGAAACCACCAGCTCTGGTGTATGTGGCTGGCGCCCTAGCTGCCTGAGCTATAGGTGCCGAGCCAGGTTCCTAGTATTTAAAAAGTTGGACGCCAAACAAGATGGAAAAGCTGTAGTATATTTTCAGTGTTTGCATTTAACAACACTTCAAACACATAAAATGGGGACTGAATCTATGCATAACCTCATTTTGAGATCAGAATTCAAGTTTAAGGTCTTTCATGAACCTGAGGCCTTGGATAGGCATGCCTATAGGCCATATTCCATAGGCCCACACATCTATGCATTTCTTAGAACAGTGGGGGCAGGAGAATCTGCTCTAGCTCCTTCCCCACTCTATTGCCTGGGCACCTATGAATAACCCTCTATAGAGGGAAAGGGTGGAGCGTTTGGGGTGGAATAGGGAGGAGGATCCCCAGCATGGGGATAAATGCTGTTGGCTTTGGCCTTGGCCATCAGTGATGGAGTACAGACCTGGACATGGGGCTGGAATCCTGAACAGACTCAGACTCCACTCGGCTGGCAGTGGAGCTTTTAAATTCTCAGGTACATCTGAAGGGAGAGTTCTCCCTTCCTGGTTCCAATCGGGTCAGAGATGATGACCACTAAGAGGAAACTTTCTAAGCTACTCCAGACGCCAGCCCTGGGGCCCCTGGCTGCCTGACACACAGACATTCAAACTAGGGGAGTGACTTTATATGATCTATGCCCAGGGGGCTACCAAGAAAAATTGGGGCCCAAGGTGATGGTAAGCAGGAAACCCTATCCCAGATATGAATGCTGTGACTGGCACAAGGGGAAATACATGGAGGTCAGAAAAGGTTAAGTAGGAAAGAAGCTGTTAGGACTAATTAAGATGGTGACTTGGGAGATGGGCAGTGGAGCTTACTGCCTGGGGAAATAAACGTAGGTGAGGCAAATAAACGTAGGTGAGGCCAGCAGAGTACCAACTAGCTGTGAAAAAAGACTGCTTCTGGAACACTCAGGCATGGAATGGAGCTAGCCAGACTGAGGAGTGAGTACTGCTTTGTTACCTGTGTGATCTTGGCCTAAAATCCAAATGTTCCACCATAGTCTGTAAGACCCTATGTTACCTGGTCCCTGTCCACCTCTTCCACCTCATCTCATCTAACTCTCCCCCTTATCCCTTATTTTCCATCCACTCTTTCCTACCTCTAGGACTCTGCATGTCCTACTCCCTCTGCCTTGCCCACTCTCCCCTCAGATCCTTCTCATCATGTCAAGCATAGCATCCTCAGAAAGGCTTCCCTTGAGCTGGAGGTAGTGGCTCACGCCTTGTAGTCTTTTCACTCTGGGAGGCCTGGGTGGCTGGATTGCTGAGCTCAGGACTTTGAGACAGAGTAAGACCCCATCTCTAAAAATAGCCGGGCCTTGTGTTGGGAGCCTGTAGTCCCAGTCTCTCAGAAGGCTGAGGCAAGGGGATCGCTTGAGCTCAAGAGTTTGAGGTTGCTGTGAGCTGTGATACCATGGCACTCTACCGAGGGTGACAAAGTGAGACTCCATATATATATATAAAAGGCCTTCCCTGGCTTACCAAGTTAAACATCTGCCTCCACCTGGGATTCTCTGTCTCCCTTATCTCATAGCACTGTTTCATTTTCTTCATAGCTCTTATTATTATCAGGAATTATCTTGTTCCTTGTTTATTATCTGTCACCTCCTAAAATGTAACTTCATGAGGCTTACCTTATCTGATTTATCCTCCTCTGCGTTACTAATTTAGAATGGTGCCTGGCATATAGTAGGTGCTCAACAAACATTTGGTGAGTAGATGAATGAACAGAGGTGGCCGTAATCTTAAGACAAAGCTGAGCAAGTTGAAGCTTCTCCTTGGGGAGACACCAGCCCTGCGCTGGGAGTGACTCCCTGTTATGAGAAACATTTTCCAGAGGGGTTTCCCCATCTGGACTCTTGGTCATAACTCTTGATTCTTTTAATTTTTTATTTTCTAATGCTTATATTTTTCTCTTCTTTTCTTTTACTTTTTTTTTTTTTTTGTAGTTTTTGTTTGTTTGGGTTTTTTTTTTTTTTTTTTTTGGCCAGGGCTGGGTTTGAACCCGCCACCTCCAGTGTAAGAGGCTTATGCCCTACTCCTTGAGCCAAAGGTACCACTCTGTTTTTACTTTTTTTTTTTTGTTTCGAGTTACTTGAGGGTACAAAGAATTAGGTTACAATGTTTGCGTTTGTTAGGTAAAGTCCCTCTTATAATTATGTGTCCTGGCGCG
>CAUYQV010104689.1:0-10744 GCA_963574575.1 Galagoides demidoff | reverse complement strand
TCCCTACATCCTATCTTTATCAATTGTCCCTTTGTAAATATATCCTGCCCTTGCCAATGTCCTGGTGGGGCCCAGAATTAGATACATACAGTGTATCACCTTTAGCCTCATCTTTTCACTTTAGCTTTTCAGGTAAGTCTAGTCAATGCTCACCACAGGCCTTTTGTCAACCTTTTATTTTTTTATTTTTTTAATTTTTTTTAAATTTTGAGACAGAGCCTCAAGCTATCCCCCTGGATAGAGTACTGTGGCATCATTAGCTCACAGCAACCTCCAACTCCTGGGCTCAAGCGAGTCTCCTGCCTCAGCCTCCCAAGTAGCTGGGACCACAGGTGCCCGCCACAATGCCCGGCTATTTTTTGGTTGCAGCCAGGATTGTTGTTTTTGGCGGGCCCAGGCTGGATTCGAACCCGCCACCTTAGGTGTATGTGGCTGGTGCCTTAGCCCCTTGAGCTACAGGCACCGAGCCTCACCAACCTTTTATTAATGGTACTTATTGTGCCCATCAGAGGTCTACCTTCAATGCCTGGTTCTCCCGATCTCCTGATTTCTTCCTTCCTTCTTTCCTTCCTTTTTTCCTTTCTTCCCTCTTTCCCTCCCTCCCTTTTTTCTTTCTCTCTCTCTTTCTTTTTTTCTTTCTTTTTTTCATTATTCTCCTTAGGAGGATCTCATGGGAACAGTATTCTCTGGAGTCTTGCATGTTCTGTTTGGTTATATGAGTGCTTAAAGGGATTTTATTTTATCTTTAAGGAAAAATAATAATTGCTAAGCTAAGTCTCATTGTTGACCATTCTAGGTTAATTCTCCTCAGACAGAATGTGCCCTTTCACCATTTAGATTCAAACTTCTTATGTTTCAGAAAATATTTTATAATTCAGTTGTAAAATATTGTTATTCTGTTTTGTTGTGTGAGCTTTATTCTGGAATTATATATATATAGGATCTCCTTTGTCCAACCTCCATATCTATCACCTTCTTTCAAATCATCTTTACTTCTTTATTTCTGTTTGATCTTCACTTTTCTGTTTTCTGTCTCTATTTCATTTCATTCCAGATGTTTTATCTTTGTGGTCCTTCCAAGTTAATATTTATTTCTGAAAAAAGTTCTCTCTTTGTTTCCCAGTTCTACCAGATTTTTTAAAATCCTCCTATTGTCTTCGCCATCTCTAATACAACTCTTCTGTTTCTGGTATGAGCAGCTTTTCCAAAGCTTCTCTCATTTTCTTAATTGCTTTTAGCTTATTTTGCTTTGTGTCTACATATGTCCTTTTTGTCTGTCAGAATAGTATGCGGTTTATTTCCCATTCTATCTTTTCTCCTTTGGAATTAGATTGTATTTTTAAATTTTTTGGATACAAAGATTTTTTTTTCTGAATTCTTACCAAAAAAGCTTCTCTGGAAGGGGCAGAGATGGGCCGGGTGGCTTTCTTTACATTTTGTTGTTACTGTTAAACACTCAAAGGGAGGGGGGTCCTGTCTGTGCAGCTGTTTTTTAGTTTCTCAGAATTAAGCCTGAGTGAAAAAGGCTTTCTGTCTCTAGCTTTCCTAGAGGACTACAGTGCTTGCTCTTCAAGGAGATGTTTTAAACTTTAGACTTTGATGGTCCAATATGGTAGCCACTGGTTAATGTGCCATTATAGAGCACTTGATGTGTCAAATCTGAATAGAGATGAAAATGTACCCAATATTTCCAAGACTTGGTGTGGGAAAAAAGTAAAATGGCTCATTGATACTCTTTGTACTGATTACACATTGAAATGATACTATTTTGAGTATATTGGATTAAATAAAATATATTGTCAAAATTAATTTCACCTCTTTGCTTTTACTTTTGTAACGCAGCTACTAGAAAATATAAAATTATGACTTGAATTAGTGGCTCACATTATGTTTCTATTAGACAACACTGCCTTAGACCTTATACATTTTTATACTTTGCTTTTAGAATACAGTGAGATCTACTCTCGATGACTTCAGGTTCTCTGAACCCTTTCTCTCACTTACGCAGCCCTTCTTCCTTGTTGGGTTTGTTTTTCCTGCTTCTTGCAGCTTTCTTTCAGAGTCTAGCTTCTGCAATGAATCTTTTGACTATGTATTAAATCCTTGGGGGCTTAGATCCTTTGTAAAATCCACCTGTTAGCATCATTTTCTTTCTAACTCTCCCATGATTTGCAGCCTGGGAGCATATATGCCAGTTTTGCTAGTGGTTCTCAAATATGCCTGCTCAGAGCCCACCTGAATGGAGAACTCGCCTTTTGGGTGTGTGCATTTTTCAGAGATTTGGGGGCTCTGTGGGTTATCGTGCCCATCAACAGCCTATCTTCAATTCCCTGTTCTCCTGATTCATGGCCGCCACTCTGTAGTTTGGCTACATCTGCCCACACCCTGGGTTTATGGAGAATCTTCATTACCTAGTTTTGTTGAAGAGATTGTGGATTTTCTTCTTTGTCTGCTATATTGATTCTCAGGATAAGTTGTGGTGTGATTCAAAAACTACACTGCTGCCACAATCTCAATATGACTAGAATTCCCTCATTTTCTGTATTTAATTTCTTAATTTGGTGCTTGTTCTTATTTCCCTTTCTATTTATTTTGATGAATAATGTGAACTATTTTTTATTTTCTCATCTTTTTTAGCAATTTCACTTTTCCTTATTACAAATGTTACATGTCCGTACTAGGGAAAATATGCAATATAAATAAGCACAAAGAAAACAAAACAAAATTTAATTATAATTCTGCCACCCAGAAAGAACATTTCAACAATTTGATCTATATGCTTCCAGGAGATTCAGTGGCATCATTTATGAAATAGGAGAAATACTGTATTTTATTGAATCTAACATGTGATCAGTTGTAAGAATTATCTTTTTTTGCCATCAAAGGAAAAGAAAAAAAAAAACACTGCCAGTTAGACTGACCACATAAGCAATCAATTTTTAGGTATGTTTGCATATGAAAATTTGTCAATCTTCAAATCAATCGCAAATGATAATAATGACCTTAAAGGACTATTATAAAGGTCAAATTATATAATGTATGTAAAGCACAACAAGTATTATCCTTCTGTTCAGTATATGTATGTACTGAAATTTACTTAATCTCCTACTGTTGAACATCTAGGTTATTACAAATTATTAGCTACTACAAGCAATAATTATTTAATTTGTAAATAAATAAATGCAAATGATCACCAAATATTAAATATTAGCATTAATTGGGAAGTGCAACTCAAAACAGCAATGAAATGCCATTTGCACTTTTTAAATTAATAGGATTCCTTCATGTTAAAGAAAAATTGAGAAAACTTCAGTGCCTAATAATAGGATGTAACTAAATAAATGGTGATTCAATTGTATTCTCAACCATAAAAAATGTGATATCCAAAGGTGAGCATTTGTAATGTCAAAAGCTACAATTCCTAATGAAAACATAATTGTGTATATCTGTGTACTAAGTCACAGGAGATAAAAGAAGAAACCAATGAAATGCATTAGTAGCAGGGGACTTTAATTCTCTTCTCTAAGTTTATGACATACACATAAAAAGGTAATACTGTAAAAGAACTAAAAACACAGTTAATGGGAAAAGTCCAGCCTATAATCATCTTGTCTAATCATAAAAACACTGACTATACATTCCTTTCAAGTACTATTGGTTCACAAAATTGCCCATATATTAGTTAAAAAAGAAAACAATGTAGCAATAGTGAGACTATAGTCTTTGATCACAATGCAATAAAATTGAAAATTAACAATGATACCCAATACAAAATTTATTTCCATTCTTAAAATTTAGAACTTTCAAACAGTTCCTGGGTCAAGAAGAAATGAATCCTCAAACTGCAAAATGTTTAGAAAATAATGATAGTGAAAATCCTATAAATTAGACTTATGAGATAGAATAATGCTCAGAGGAAAATTCATAGTCTTTATGTCATATTAATGATTATTAAAGAATGAGCCAAGTGCAAATTATAAAAAAAAAAGCTAAGAAAATCAAGAGGAAAGAACCATAAAGAGAAAGGAGACATCAGTGAATTAGAAAAGAGAAAAAAGGTAACACCACAAAAATTCAGGTTCTGATTCTTGGGGGGGGAAATATATACATCAGTGATTTGGTAACTTAATCCAAAAATAAGAAAGTAAAACTTCATGAGACAATTATAAGCATTGTAAGAGATACCTTGTTCAACTTTGTGCAATTAAATTTGAAAACTAGAAGAAATTGATACTTGTATTAGGAAAAAATAATTTATCAAAACTGACTCCAGAAGAGAAAGAAATAATATGCAGAAAAAGGACCATAGAGGAAATAGAAAATGGTATTAAAAATCTGCCCACCTTCTTGAAAAATCACCCATCTAAGACAGTTTTACAGAGAAATTCTACCAATAATTTAAGGGACAGATAAGTCCAATGTTACTTAAACTATTCCGGTGCCTAAAAATCTTTTTAATGTTCAGTTTAGTTTTTGAAGCAAACTTGTTGACCCCCAAACCTAGCAAAGACACATGCATACCCATCACATGCATATCCCTTTATGATTATTAATACAAAAATCCAAATTAAAATGGTAAATGAAATACAGTAGTACTTTAAAGCAAAATAAAACTAATACATTATGACGAAACTTCAAAGTGACATTTACCACAGTAATACAAGAATAGTTCAATATTTTAAGATCAGTTAAAAGCTATTAGAATTAGTATTTTAAAACCTATTATATATTACATGATAAGGCAAGTATAGTAACACATCGGTGGTAGAATGCAGGTCGTGGGTATACGCTTGCTCACAATAACATTCTTTCAACTTTGGTAGACATTTGAAAAATTTCATAATAAAATATTGGTAAAATATCTATTAATACAATCCATCATATTAATAGGTCTAGGGAGAAAGATCATAGGTACATCTCCATAAACACAGAAAAGACATTTGATAAAATTCAATATCTATACTTAATTTCTAGAACACTTAATAAAGTAGGAAGAGATAGTTATTTCTTAAGCATACAAAATGATTCATTTCAACCCATAAGCTAGCTTAATTGATACTTTTATTAGGGAAAAATAATGCTTGCTTAATGGGAAAAACACTACTAACATTCCCATTAAAGTCAGAGTAAAACAAAAATGTCCAATATTATCCTACTGGACTATCATTTATCATTGTTCTAGAAGAATTAACCTATGTAATTAAAGAAAGACATTAGAGATATGAAAATAAGACAGTGGGACATTAAATTACCTTTATTTGTAGATGATACAGCTGGAAAACCCAAGGGATGCAACTAAAAAACTATTATAAATAATAAGATTGTTCAATAATATGGCTGGCTACAAAATTAAAAGAAGAAGAAAGAGAATACATACACATAGGTATATACATATGTATACTATATAAACACTTACATATATGAGAAAATACTCAGAATTTTTTCATAATGAGATACTCAGTATTTTATCACAGTGAGAAATGTATAATAGATACATGAATAAAATGTTGAAATACTACTGAGGGCCACATGTGATGACTTAAAAAATAGAAAACTATTTTATACTCTTGGGTAAGAAGATTCAACATTAAGATAAAGATTTAAGATTAAGATTTTTCTAAATTAACTTATGAGTAAATGGGATCCCATCAAAATGCCAACAGTATTATTTCATGAAAACAGCTGATTCTAAAGTTCAGATAAAAATGAACCAACCAAAACCGAAAACAAACTTTCAATGTCAAGAATTTGGGGAAAAATAGTTCGCCAGATAACAGAACACATTAGAAGGCTACGATAGGTGGAATGGTGTGGTATGGTACAGCACTTGCACAAACAGATAGATCAATGGTATAGACTCAAAATTGACAGTAGTTTAATGTGTGATAAAGGTAGCACTTCAAATTAGGGGTTGGGGAAGATTAATCATTCAACAACAGTCTTAAGGTAACTGGGTAGTCATCTGGGGGAAAAATGGTGGATCCCTACTTTGTACTTTACATCAAAATTAATTCCAAGTGGGTCAGATATTTAAATATGGAAAATGAGGCCAGGCATGGTGGCTTACACTTGTGATCCTAGCACTTTGGGTGGCTAAGGCAGGAAAATGGTTTGAGGCCAGCCTGGGCAACACAGCAAGACTCCATATCTACAAAACAATTTTAAAAAGTATCCAGGCATGGTCGTTCATGCCTGTAATCCTAACACTTTGGGTGGCTGAGGAAGGAGGATCACTTGAGGCCAGGAATTTAAGATCAGCCTGGGCAACATAGTGAGACCCCATTTCTACCAAGGAGAAAAAAAAAATAGCTTGGCATCATGATGCATGCCTGTAGTCCCAGTTACTCTGCAAGCTGAGGCAGGAGAATTGCTTGAAATCAGGAGTTTGAGGCTATAGTGAGCTATGATCGCACCATCGAGCAGCACAGTAACGTTCTATCTCTGAAAAAAAAAAAACATGTCAATGAAATTATAAATTAGGAGATCGTTTTTTATAATCTTGAAATGGTCTTTTAAAAAATCATGACAAAAACCCCAGAATCATAAAATTTTCCACAAGTTCAACTACTAAAGAACATCTGTAAGGCTAAAACCCAAAGTTAAATCCCAAGAAACTACAAACTGGGGAGAATTATTTGCAACTCATATTACAAAGAACCAGGTTCTCTAAAAATTGGGGCATTCATGAAAATGCTTCAGAAATAGCATCGATTTTATTTTATTCAGAAATAAAATAAGAGGAACTCCAGAGGGGGAAAATGTGCAAAGGCAAAGTGTACGTTTCTCAAGGGGTGTGATGTGACCCCCAAGAGAGCAAAAGTTATTTCTTGAGGGTCAAAATATCTTTGATGTTACAATGGTTCATCCCTCTCTAAAGCTCAACACTAAGGAATAAATCTTACCTCTTATTCTGTAATTTCTCTCCTTAGGGAGAAATTAAATTAATTATTAAACTAAATAAATATAATTATTAATAATATTGTAATATATTATGATAACTTAAAATTCATTAAAGTAAATGTAGGGAGTTGATAATGAAAAAGGGAAGAGAAATATGAATCTAAAGAAGTGGTTGACAGAGAAATACAGATAGTTGTTGAGCTGACAAAAACGTGCTCCCACAAAAATGGCACACAAATGTTCACAGCAGCATTATTCACAATAGTAAAGCGTGGAAACAACTCGTACAAATGCCACTCAGCTGATGAATGAATAAAGAAAATATGGTCTTTCCAAATAATAGAATATTATTCAGCCAGGAAAAGAGGATGACGTGCTGGTATATGCTCCAACATGCATGACACTTGTCATTATCATACTGAAGGAAACAAGCCAGTCACGAAAGACCACATATTGTGTAACTTTATTTATGTGAAACACCAGAAAAGGGAAGTCTAAAGAGGCCGAGTGTAGACAGATGAGTGGTTCTGTAGGTTTGGGGGTGGTGGGTGTTTGAGCGTGACAGCCAGGGAGTGCAGGGTTCTCTTGGAGGCGATGAAAATGTTCTGAAATTGATTATTGCACAACTCTGTGAATATACTAAAATTCACTTAACTATATACTTTAAATGAGAGAATTGTAGGGTATGTGAATTATATCTGATAAAACCATTCGCCAAAAAAAAAAAAAAAGATGTACAATAGAGGTTCTTAGTCTTTCTTTGGGGTGGGCCACTTTGGACCCTATGTATATCCTCTCCAGAAAAACTTACACATAGAAATAAGTTTGCATTTAATTTCTGGGTGTTCATGTGACTCAGATTAAGAATTTCTGCTGAAAAATATTCAGTGATATTGGAAATATATTCATTATTTGTCATTAGATATGAAGCACCAATTTATAAAGATAGAATGATTAGAATGAGTTTATATGTGGGGCGTGTATATACCATGCACACACACACACAAACAAAGCACAGTGTTTTTATAAAACTCACAAATTGCAAAGTATTAATAGAGATTATCCCCAAGTAATAAAATTGTAGGAAATTTGTATTTTCTTTTTTTGTTTATATTTTGTACAATAAATATATCTAATTTTGTAATAAAAAATACAATTAGCTCAAATATCTATTTTTTAAGTAAAGAGTGTAAGAGTCAGTAGGTCAAATCCCTGTTATTAATCATCTTCCAATAGCTTTTCAATTTTTTAAAGAATAATTTTGTAAGGAGATTCTCTTCCACCAAAATCCCAGGTGTGTTATTTGGGATTTGAATAATTCTTAGGTTAATTTGAGGAGAATTTATAGATTATCCACTCTTGTCATTTTGGAACATCATTTGGTTATTCTCATATATTATTCATTGATTTGAATCTTATTTTATGTGAATAAAAAAATCTTATTTTATGGCTCGGCACCTGTGGCTCAAGTGGCTAAGGTGCCAGCCATACACCTGAACTGGCGGGTTCAAATCCAGTCCAGGCCCACCAAACAACAATGACGGCTGCAACCAAAAAGTAGCCACCTGTAGCTACTTGGGAGGCAGAGGCAGGAGAATCGCTTGAGCCCAGGAGTTGGGGGTTGCTGTGAGCTGTGATGTCACAGCACTCTACCCAGAGTGACAGTTTGAGGCTCTGTCTCAAAAAAAAGAAAAAAAAATCTTATTTTATGTGGTTTTCCTCATACAGGTGTCCATGGCTTTTTAGTTGTGTAATAATTTGGGTTGCTTTTCTGAATTATATTTTATTCCAACATTACTTTATAAATTTTTATTGCTGCCTCATTTATTTTAGAAGCCGCTACCTTACCAAACTTGATTAGTTTTTCACTTTTTACCCCTCTATTTTATTTAATTTTCAAAATGGAAATGCCGTGATTGTTTTCTGGGCACAAAAGCAATGCACATTCATCATTTTAAAATTCAAACAATTTAAAAGATTAGAAAGTGAAAGTACCTCAATAATTCTACCCCTAGGGATAACCACCATTTCTTATTAGTGCTAAGTATTTTTCAGTTAATTATCTGGGGGTTCCAGAAAGAAAAATCCTATCATCTTTAACTAACATACGACAAGTAATGTTTGGAGAATATTAAACCAATGCATTTTCTTCTTAAAAAAATTAATTATGAGATACTTCAAATATACAAAAAAGTACAGAAAGTGTTACATCAGATATCCATTTCAACAGCATCAGTTTGACAGCTGTTGACATTCTGCCATAATGAAGTCCTCTTTTCTCACCCTCCCAGCCACATGGATACCACTCTCCTACAGTGGTGGGTATCATTTCCATGTGTTTATGACATAAATATATGTCCATGATAATAAAGATCAGTCTTTGGGTGTTTTAAAGGTTACCTGAATGACAGCATACTGTCTGTATCTTTTGCAAACCCAATTTTGACATTTACTCACGTGATATGTCTTGATCTGGTCCATTCCTTTGATCTGTTCACTAGTATTTCATTGTGTGACTGCTTTTCCATTTTCTAAGGCACAGCTATATCGTTTCCATTGTAAAACTATTACAAGTAGCTCCTGACAACCGTTTTTATTCATGTCTTCTTAGGCACAAGGGAAAAACTCATCCAGGGTAAACAGATGCAAATGGAATTGTGTACCTTGACCTTGATGGGTCCAGGACTATCAAAATACCTCCAGTGTGACTGTGCCTGGGACCCTTTCACCAGCGCTGTGGAAGAGTTCTGTTCCTGCATCTTCTCCATCACCAGGTAGCAGCTGACTTTTAAGCATTGCTAATTAGTGGATAGGAAATGCATCTTGTTGCTTTAATTGCATTGCCCAGATTACGGGTGAGGTTGCAGAGTTTTTCATATGTTTATATTTGGATTTTCTCCTTGAGTTCCCTGTTTATAGCCTTTGCCCATTTGCCCATTTTCTCCCTCTTATAAAGACTTGTAAAAGGTCTTTATATAGCGTGGACAGTAATATTTTGTTGCAAATAGCTTCTCCCAGATTGCAGTTTGTCTTTCCCTTTGCCTGTGATACAAATATTTTATTTTTAGATACTGTAATTTGTTGATGTTTGTCTTTAATATTACTGCTTTTTCCTTCTTCACAAATCTTTCCCACCCTAATTGCATAAGGACACGCTCCTATTAGTATTTCAGAAAGTTTCGAGATTTTGCAACTAACAATTAGTCTTTAATCCACTTGGAATTAATTTGTGTGTGTGTGAAGTAAGATGGGAATTTAATTTCACCTTTTTAAAAATATGAATGATAAATCATTTCAGCATTATTTTGTCCCTTTTAACTTTTTATTTTAGAAAATGTCAAACACACCACAATTTAGAGAATAGGATCATAAACTTAATATAATCACCGCCTAGCTCCAACAGTGATGAAATCAGAGCTAATGTCGTTTTATCCATACTCCAAACACTCCACCTCCTGAATTATTTGGAAACAAATCCAAACATCATATCATTTCATTCATAAATACTTGAGCCTGAACCTTCAAAAGATTAGTTCTCTTTTGACTACAATAACACTATAACTTCTAAAAATAACAATAGCTCCTTCGTATCAATACACAATTTTCTACAAGTTATATCATAATTTTTTTTGCATTTTATTTTAATCAAGATCCACAGGAAGTCTACATATTGCAATTGGTTCAGATGTTTCCTCAGTCTATCTTTTTTTTTTTTGAGATGGAGCCTCAAGCTATCCCCCTGGGTAGAGTGCCATGGCATCACAGCTCACAGCAACCTCCAACTCCTGGGCTCAAGCGAGTCTCCTGCCTCCACCTCCCAAGTAGCTGGGACCACAGGCGCCCG
>CAUYQV010104687.1:0-31321 GCA_963574575.1 Galagoides demidoff | reverse complement strand
CGCCCGCCACAACGCCCGGCCATTTTTTGGTTGCAGCCATCATTGTTGTTTGGCGGGCCCGGGCTGGGGATTCGAACCCGCCACCTTAGGTGTACGTGGCTGGCGCCTTAGCCGATTGAGCCACAGGCGCCGAGCCTGTATTTTAGTTTTTAATAAAAAAGTTTTAAAATGTAAAAATTTTTAAAAAAAGTATTAGAAAGTTATATAGAATAGGATATAAAGAAAAATATTTTTTGTACAGGTATACAATGTGTTTCTGCTTTAAACTAAGTGAAACGCACTTAGCTTAAAATATCCATTCATCAGTTGATAGACATTTGGGTCATTTCTATACTCTGGGAATTATAAATAATGTTACTGTGAATTCTTTTTTTTTTTTTGAGACGGAGTCTCAAGCAATCCCCCTGGGTAGAGTGCCATGGCATCACAGCTCACAGCAACCTCCAACTCCTGGGCTCAAGTGAGTCTCCTGCCTCCACCTCCCAAGTAGCTGGGACCACAGGCGCCCGCCACAACACCCGGCCATTTTTTTGGTTGCCGCCATCATTGTTGTTTGGCGGTCCCAGGCTGGGGATTTGAACCCGCCACCTTAGGTGTATGTGGCTGGCGCCTTAGCTGCTTGAGCCATAGGCGCCGAGCCGCTACTGTGAATTCTTAGTTTTATCTTTTCTTTCTCCAAATGATTAATCTCTGCCTTTCCGTGAATTTTTTTGACATACTAATATGCCTTAGTAATTTTTAGATTAATTAAAAAAACTTTGTCTTGGCTCAGCGCCCGTAGCACAGTGGTTATAGTGTCAGCCATATACACAGAGATTAACAGATTCAAACCCAGCCCAGGCCAGCTAAACAATGACAACTGGAACAAAAAATGGCCGGGCATTGTGTTGGGCACCTGTGGTTCCAGCTACTTGGAGGCTGAGGCAAGAGAATCACTTGAGTCCAGGAGTTTGAGTTGCTATGAGCTGGGACGCCACGACACTCTACTGAGGGCGATATAGCGAGACTGTCTCAGGAAAAACAAACAAACAAACAACAACCTTGTCTCGACTCCACATCTCACTTTAGCTACCATCCCGTTTTACAGATCCTCCACTTCAAAGTCCTACTTCTTGACTCATCTGCTGGTGTTATCTTGCTGTCCTCACCTGCCTTTCACTGTCAGTCACTCTCCTTGCAATCCACACTCTAATGACTGCTGTTCTGACCGAGGCCAGGCCCCATAGATGTTCCCTGTTCTCATCTTGTTTGACCTCTTAACAACTTCAGAAACACTGGGTACTACTTCTTCCTTGAAGCAGTCTCTTGTCTAGGCTGTCCTAACATCACGGTCTGCTTGTTTTTGTACCCTTCCCCTGGCTGTTTCTTATTAGACTTCTTTTTTTTCTCTCTTTATCTTTTATAAACAGGGTCTTGCTCTGACACCTAGGCTGGAGTGCAGCGGCAATCACAGCTCACTGCAGCCTTGAACTCCTGGTCTCAATCCTCCCACCTCAGCCTTCTGAATAGGTAGGTATACAGGTGTGTGCCATTGTGCCTGGCTAATTTTTTTCTTTTTTTCCTCTTTTTCTTTTTCTTTTCTTCCTCCCTCCCTCCTTCCTTCCTTTTTTTTTTTTTTTTTAAACGAGTATTTCCGTTGTGGTTCTTTTCTTTTCTTCTTCTTTTTTCTTTTTTTGTAGAGATCGGGTCATGTTATATCATCCAGGCTGGTCTTGAACTCCTGGTATCAAATGATCCTTTCACTTCAGCCTCCTAAAGTGCTGGGATTATGGGCATGAGCCATCATGCCCCACCTAGACTTCTGTTTTAGATCTTTTTCATCTACTCAACCTTTAAATTTTGCCTCTTTGGGTGTGGTCTGGATCTTCCTCTGTCTATATTCTTTCACTAAGTAATTTCATCCTTTAGGAAAATAGACTTTACTTTTTAGAGTAGTTTTAGGTTCACAACACAACTGAGAGTAAGGTGCAGAGTTTCCTCAGAAGTGCCCCTTGTCCCCACATATGCGAAGGCTCCACTGTTTTCAATATCCCCCACCAGAGCAGACATTTGTTACAATTGATGAACCTACAGTTACACATTGTCGCCCCATTCCTCCATTTTCATGGTTTACAATATCATGTATATATTAATTATTCCCAAGTTTATTGCTTTAGTGCAGAGCTTTTCTCTGAGCTTCAAATCTGCATATCCAGTTACCTCTTGTCCAGTCTGTCCTGACATCGTGGTCTTCTTGTTTTTGTATCATTTCCCTGGTTGTTTCTTATTAGGCTCCTTGACATCTTCCACAGCTTATCTTCTTGATGTGTCGCACTTAACAGACCTACACTTGGACTTATGATACTCCCCAAATCTCTCATCTCATTCTGCCCCCCCTCTTCCCCATCTCAGGAAATGGCACTGTCAGGTGCTTGATTGCTCAAACAAAAGCTGGGGATTCATTCTGTTTTTTCCCCTTCTCTGTCTCCTCCTTTTCTTCTTGTTTTTAAAACTTTGTATAATTGAGAATTTTGAATATCCATCAAAGCTGACAGAACAGTACGGTCTACTTTCATATGTTAATGAGTCTACTCACATATGTTAATCCATTCTCTTCTTTCTTAGTCTAACCACCAGCTCTTTAGCTCAGGCCCACTTCATGTGGTATCTGGTTCTTCCCAATGGGCCCCTGGGCTTTGGTTTTGGCTCTTCCAGTTACATTTTCCACATGATTGGTAAACATGATTTACCTAAAACCCAAACAGGACTATGCCATGACTTTTGGAAAAAAAAATCTAATTTTTTTCCTCATTGTCCATCGAATAAAGTCCAAGATCCTTAATATGGCAGATGAGGTCTTCTGTGATTGGTGCCTAGTTGACCTTCCTTGTCTTCTTGGAAACTTTCTTCCTTGCTAACTGTGCTTGGAAGCTCTCTGCTTGCCCACCTGTCTCCCTCTGCACAGCACTTAACTCATTCTCTTTTTTTGTTAGATTCAGCAGAGGCTCCTTTTTGCCCAGAATGGCTTTCCTGATGACTCTCCAACTCTGCTGGCAGTATGGGCCTCTTTATCCTCCACACTATGTACTGATACTATTATTGAACTTACCATATTGTGCTGAAAAGATCTGTTTACATATCTGTCTCCTCTAATGACCTATTGTCTTACTGAACACAGAGACTATGTCTTTTATGTTCCTATAGCCTAGACAGAGTAATAATGATGTTTACAGAATGAACACATGCTATAAAGGAAGCAAATGAATGAGGAGTAAAGGAAACACACATCTAGGAAACGAGTGAGTGAAATTCAAAGCAGTAAAACATGTCATTATTGCAAAATGTGTGCAGGCAGACCCCAAGTCCTGTGGGCTGGGGCATATTGGAGGGAACCAGTTCTCTTCCCTTGGCAGAAATTAGGGCTTTTGTTACTGTGAATCATTTTTTTTTTAATTTTGCAAAACTATAGAAACTGTTATTTCAGAGCTGTGCTATTCAGAGCATATTCTCTGCACCAATATTGGTGTCACTTGGGTGTTTGTTAGAAATGCAGATTCCTAGGCCCCAGCCCAGAGAACTGAATCTGAATCTGCACATTTTATAAGACCCCAGGCCAAGACTGAGTGCAGTGGCTCACACCTGTAATCCTAGCACCTTGGGAGGCTGAGGCAGGTGGATTGCCTGAGCTCAGAGGTTCAAGACTAGCCTGAGCCAGAGATAGAACTAGTCTGTAAAATAGCTGGGCATTACGGCAGGCACCCTACTCAGGAGGCTGAGGCAAGAGAATCGCTTGAGCCTATGAGTTTGAGGTTGCTGTTAGCTGTGATGCCACTGCACTCTACTGAGGGCAACAAAGTGAGATTCTGTCTCAAAAAAAAAAGACCCTGGGCCACCATTCATACGCACAGTTGAGAAGGCTGTCCTAGAAAACAACCTGTTGGCTGGAAGGGATGGAGCCTGTAAGCTCAGAGTCCTGGATCTCTTGTGTTCCTCAGTAAGTAGGGCTTGCTGGGGCTTGGCTGATGGATGTTAGAGTCAGATTTCTGGAGGGGAGAGCACAGGACTCAAATTTAGTAGGTGTTCTGGACGCTCAGTATCTCATAGGGCAAGGGAGCTTTCTGAGGACTAGGACTAAGCTTGGCTAACTGGACATAATTAGAGCTAGCCAACACACCAGGCAGGCCAGGTGAGGCCGGAAGTGGACCTAGACAGAACCAGTAGGTGGGAGAGACAGTTAGAGCCTGGGTCATGGGGCGGGAGGGGGAATCTGATGAAGCAATTCCTGGGGTTGGGGCAGGGACTGGGACCAGGCCCTCATCTCAGAAGGTCAGGGATAAGGCAAGCTTCAGGAATGGGGTGAGGCTCAGGGTTGGGATAAGTGTCAGAATGTTCGATGCAAACATCATTCTTGCTAATCCAAAGTAATATATTTTTTATTTTGAAGTGTTGGTTGTTAAAATGCCCTGCTTTATACTGTAGTTGGCAGGCTTTTTGGCCACCTCTGGTCCTAAGGACACCTCGCAGGGAGCAGGGAGATGAAGCTGCAGCCCAGAGTGCTCCTCTCTTGACATGTATTTATTATGTGACTCCTGCATGCCACCCTCCTGTGTTCAAATATGAGGTTTTCATATTTCATAGCAAAAATAGTTGAAGCCACCAGATGTGAATTGGAATGTTAATGACATGTATTAAGAAGTACTGAGATGGCCACTTTCCTCCTATCTGAGTAGGAAGCTAGCTGGAATTTGGAACTTGCACCTGGTCTGGGAGGGGCCGAGTGACCTACTGGAGCTAAAGCTGGCTCAGGAGGTCAGCTATTCCTCAGTGTGGTAATGTTAAGGTTATTGTTTTGTAAGGAATAGGGTCAAAATCTTAACATTAGGGGCAATATATGCTTTTCTTTTTTTTTTTTGTTGCAGTTTGGCCGGGGCTGGATTTGAACCCGCCACCCTTGGTACACAGGGCCAGCGCCCTACTCACTGAGCCACAGGCGCCTCCCATATATGCTTTTCTTAACATGAAACCAGATTGTTTTGACTTGGGAGAAAAATTCTGTGATGAGATGTGCTTGCTTTTTAGGTAACTTGTGAGGAAACTGGCTGCAGCTTGCAGTGTCTGCTTCATTCATGGAAACAGAGGTAGCTCCGCCTCACTTCGGATCTGGTAAAATCTGGATAGAGGAGTGATTATGTTATTATTTGGCCAAAATCTGAAGCTTGAACATGGGTTGAGAGAAGGGGAAGGGTCCACAAGAAACCGTTTTCTTCCTAAAACCTGGCTCATGCTTATGTGACAGGAAGGAATAAGCTATTTAGATAAAGTAGCAGGGCTACTCTGCAATAGTTCCCTGGCCTGATGGGAAAGTAACAGTGGAGATCTCCATTACAGCACTGGGAACGATTCTTTTTCTCCCTGGGGAGGCCTGGACAGGCAAGCAGATGCTATCAGGGGTGAGATAGGATGGACATGGATGGGGAGGGTTTACCTCCCCCACCTCCTTGGGTTTGTTAAGAAGAGTCAACATTTGATCCACTGAACTACAAGTCCTGCTCCTGGCAAGGGAGAACTTGAGGCTGATTCATTCAAATTCTCACTGCCTTCCTTTGATCTGGGAGCAAAGAAGTCCCCAATAGGACAGAAAGGAGGGGTCTTATTGATACACTGTGGGTGGTGCCCCTGCCAGTGTAGCCTGAGCTGAGGGGAGGACTGCCTTCTCAGCCCTGGGGTTGTTGGTCTGCAGCAGTCCACCAGCACCTTGGAGGGTGTTAGGGTGAGGGGGGAAGCCTGCAGGAGGCTCTAGTGGCTGGAGGAGCAGGATACCTCCAAGTTGCCAGCTTAGCGGTGTCTCAACCTCAGCCTCTGTCTCTCTGGCTGAACAGGGAACGCCCCTATTACCCAGGTCTGGTCAATTTCATGTAAGTTTCCTAGGCCTGGGAACCCAAAGGATTGTATCCATTCCTGTGTTGGGCTATATAAATGCCCCTAGACAAAGGACCCAGAGAGCAATTTTTTTGCGACTTGGGTTTTTCCCTCTGCCAGGAGCTTTGGTGCTTTTTTTCTGTATTCTCTTCTGTAAAATAAAACCCATCTTACCACTGACCTGTGGTTGGTAGATTCACTCTTTGAATCCTGAGACCAAGGAGCTACTGAAGAAGAAATTCCAGTAACATTATTATCACTCAGGGAATGAGAAGAGCTAGGTCTGGCTGTGTATTCATGAAGGGCCTCAAGTAAGGTATAGACTTTGCTATTATTGCCAAATAAGTTCACATCGTCTCTGTTATTGACTGGTTGTAGTCAAAGATTTGGTTAGTTAAAAAACATGTAAAATATTTTATTAACTATTTCAATTAACTTTTCCTGGCATTTTATTTTACAGTATATCCACTGTCTAAAAAATGGAAGAGGTCTAGTCCTGGCCTAGCTATACCCAGGTTATAGACAGAATGCAAAATCAGCTATGACAACTGTAGAAAGTTATTAATGGTTCTGTATGTTCTGAACCAGTGTGAAATTTTTATCTCCCTCTCAAATAGGCACTAAAAACAAAGGAAACCATGAAGGCCAGTTTCATGGCTCTACGTATCATTGCCACACAGCTTGTGACCACTCCCTTCACTCAAGACTCCAAACCTGCTGGTGCTGAGGTGCTTCTGAGATAGAGAGCTGTCTGGGCATTGCTGCCGTAGCACTAATTGAGTCAGGAAGTCTCAAAACAAAGTTTCTAATTGCCCTGATCAAAACAGGATGAAGGCAGGGCAGTTCCAACCCATTAGAACTAAGGTGGCAGAGAAACAGAACAGTTGGTCCCCTTGTTTAGCCTGTTTTTAAACAGGAAGGCAACAGGAGCTGGGAGGCAGCTGCTTTATGCGGGGAGAACTTGCCTGTACTGTCTGCGGAGCACACTTTGTAACTTTCTGCAGTTAATGAATAAATCTCATATTTACTTTATTCTGTACTTTAGTACCCTGAAACTGTGGTCCTGGGGAAACAGAGGGCTCATCCTGAGGTTTCAAAACTCTGGCATCTGGCAGAAGACAACTCTGAGTCCCTGAAATCTTTTATAGTTGGTTTCTTTCTTAATAAACTGTATTGTGTATATTTAGGATCTACAACATGGTGTTAGGAGATAATGAAATGGTTACTATAGTGAAGAAGTTAACATGTTTATCATCTCACACGGTTATCCTTTTTTTTTTTTTTTTGTGGTCAGAGCAGCTAAAATCTACTCCTTTAGCAAATATCCTGAATACATTACAGTCTTATTAACTCTGGTCCTCATGTTACACTTGGATCTCTAGACTTGTTAATTCTGTTTTTTTTTTTTTTTTGGAGATAGAGCCTCAAGCTATTCCCCTGGGTAGAGTGCCGTGGCATCACAGCTCACAGCAACCTCCAACTCCTGGGTTCAAGCGAGTTTCCTGCCTCAGCCTCCTAAGTAGCTGGGACCACAGGTGCCCGCCACAATGCCTGGCTATTTTTTGGTTGCAGCCCTCATTATTGTTTTTGGCAGGCCTGGGCTGGATTTGAACCCGCCACCTTAGGTGTATGTGGCTGGCGCCTTAGCCACTTGAGCCACAGGCGCTGAGCCTAGACTTGTTAATTCTGCATGTCTGCTACTTTGTATTCTTTAACCTACATTTCCTCACTTCCTACCCATCTCACCCTTGGTAACCACTGTTTATTCTGTTTATTTGCCTTTTTTTTTTTTTTTAAGATTATACATATGAGTGAGTTTACTATGTCCTTGGTAGTGTGTGGTAGTTATCACAGCTCACAGCAACCTCAAACTCTTGGGCTTAAGCGATTCTTTTGCCTCAGCGAAGTAGCTGGGACTACAGACGCCCGCCACCATGCCCAGCTTTTTTTTTTTTTTTTTTTATTACAGTTGTCCTTGTTGTTTAGCAGGCCCAGGCTGGCTTTGAACCCACCAGCCTGGGTATATGTGGCTGGTGGCCTACCCACTGAGCTACGGGCGCCGCCAGGTTCTCCCTTTTTTAAGGCTTAATAATGCTCAGTTGTATATATGTACATAGTTTCTTTATCCATTTCTTCACTTACAGATACGTAGGTTGTTTCCATATGTTGGCTATTGTGAATAATGCTACAGTGAAAGTGACAGGGTAGGTATCTTTACATGCTAGTGATTTAATTTCCTTTGGGTATGTACCCAGAGAATGTTTGCTAGGTCATATGGTATTTTTGTGACAGTCTTTGTCTGGTACCTGGCTAGAGTGCAGTGGCATCATTATAGCTCACTCACTGCAACCTCCAACTCCTGGGCTAGAGTGATCCTCCTCCCTCAGCCTCCTGAGCAGCTGGGATTATACCACCATGCCTGGCTAATTTCTTTTAATTTTGGAGAGATGGGATTTGTTCCTGCTTAAGCTAGTCTTGAACTCCTGAGCTCAGGCAAACCCATCTCTCGGCCTCCCAGAGTGCTGTGCAGGGATTACAGGCATGAGTTGGACATGGAAGTTCTATTTTTAATTTTTTTAGGAACCACCTCTGTACTGTTTTCCCTTGGGGCTGCACCAATCTGAATTCCCATGTTGGGCTGTTTCTTTAGGACCCCCACTCTATCCTGAGGCCCCAGGGCACTAGTAAGGAAGTGATTAAGAGCAGGAGCACTTCCGGAATGCTGGAGTAAGGATCCTTGAAAATCTGCTCTTCCATAAAGGCAGCAGGGACATTAGGAAACATCGTCAAAATCAAGATTTTCAGAACTGTAGAAATTAATCAATCTGAGGGGCTTTTTTTTGAGACATGGTCCCACGATGTCGTCCTGGGTAGAGTGCTGTAGCATCATAGCTCATAGCAACCTCAAACTCTTGGGCTTACATGATTCTCTTGCCTCAGGCTCCCAAGTAGCTGGGACCACAGGTGCCCGCCACAACCCCTGGCTGTTTTTTTGGTTGTAGTTGTCATTGTTGTTTGGCAGGCCCAGGCTGGATTTCAACCTGCCAGCTCTGGTGTATGTGGCTGGTGTCCTAGCCGCTGAGCTACAGGCGCTGAGCCTGAGGGTCATTTTTTTCCCCAAGAAAAATGGCTGACTTTTTAAAAGAAGAGGGAGCTTTGTTGTGTTTTAACTTGCTTTCTTCCCACCCTCTCTTCCCAGCTCCATGGCAGCCTGGCAATAAGCAGCATTGGAACCGGGGTAAGTGTGGAAACCAGGTCTTGCAGCCCCCAGAGGTTGTAGAATGGGCTCCGAGATTCCCCAAGGAGCTATCTCCAGAGAACTGTCACTATTGACCTGACTGGAAGAGGCCAGGAAAAAGCCTCATCCATAGGGCATTTTTTTTTTTTTTTTGAGACAGAGTCTTACTCTGTTGTCCTGGGCAGAGTGCTGTGGCATCATAGCTCACAACAACCTCAAACTAATGGGCTCGATTGAGTATCGCCAGGCTAATTTTTCTATTTTTAGTAGAGATGAGGTCTCACTCTTGCTCAGGCTGGTCTTGAATTCCTGGGCTCAAGCAATCCACCTGTCTTGGCCTCCCAGAGTGCTAGGATTACAGGCTTGAGCCACCACGCCCATCGGAGGGTATGTGTTTATTTGGTCACTAAGGAAAGCCTTATGCCCAGGGCATTGTTGAATCATCAGTGACAATTTAAAAACTTGCAGCTGCCTGAGGCAGCAGGCAGAGAAACAAAACTTCTTCTTTTTTTTTTTTTTTTTTTGAGACAGAGCCTCAAGCTATCCCCCTGGGTAGAGTGCTATGGCATCACAGCAACCTCCAACTCCTGGGCTCAAGCGAGTCTCCTGCCTCCGCCTCCCAAGTAGCTGGGACCACAGGTGCCCACCACAACGCCCAGCCATTTTTTGGTTGCAGTCATCGTTGTTTGGCGGGCCTGGGCTGGGGATTCGAACCCGCCACCTTAGGTGTACGTGGCTGGTGCCTTATCGGATTGAGCCACAGGCGCCCAGCCAACAAAATTCTTATTTCTCTCCAGTGGGAGAAACAAGAAGCCAGACAAAATCTTACAAAGAAAATCTGGGGATGTCCATAGTAAAAGTGCTCAAAAGCTCTTACTTATTCCTAGGGGCCTCAACACATACGTGCCAGGTTATGCACCTGTCACCTCTGGCTCACCTTCTAGGTCTGTGTAAGCAGGAAGCCAAGGCTATATCAGAGTTACACACTGCTTTAAAAGGTATTGAAGGCATGACACACACACACACAGAGCCAAGGGTGGGAGATTGAATGGTTAAAGGCATTTAAGGAAATCTGTTCTATCACTAGTTGACTGCTAAGCTGGCCAAGCAGGGACTTCAGTGGTCACCCATGTCAAAGATTATAAACTTTACAGAGTTGTCCAGGCAAGTCACTAAACAAACTCACACAGGAGTACCAACGGCAGCCACAGCAGCTGCCACAACAAACAGCAGCAATAAATCCCAAGGGAGTGGGAATGTGATTTCCAGTCCAATGGAAATGGGAAATTAAAATGTTTAATTTCCAACAAAAGATTATGAGACTGCAAAGGAACAGGGGAGTATGGCCCATGTGTAGGAAAAAAGCACACTCAATAGGACCTTCCCTGAAGAAGTCCAGATGTTGGACTTAATAGATACTCCCTTATAATCCTCCTTCGGTCTGTAAGAATAGTAGGTATGCTCCCTGTTTTCATCTCTAATTTTAGTAATTTGGCTCTTTCTCTTTTTCTTCCTCACTCTAGTTAAAAGTTTGTCAATTTTGTTGAGCTTTCTAAAGAACAAACTTTTCATGTTGTTGAGTTTTTCTATTCTTCTTCTATTTCTGATATTGATTTCCACTGCAATCTTTATTTCCTTCATGATAAATTGAACCTCTTAATCATTTACAAATGTTTTTCTTGGCCAGGATGGTGGCTCATGTCTGTAATCCTAGCACTCTGGGAGGCTGAGGCAGGAGAATTGCTCGAGTTCAGGAGTTCAAGACCAGCCTGAGCAAGAGTGAGACCCTGTCTTTATTAAAACTAGAAAAATTTTCTGGGTGTTGTGTCAGGTAACTGTAGTCCCAGCTACTCAGGAGGATTGCTTGAACCCAGGAGTCTGAGGCTACTGTGAGTGAGGCTGATATCAGGGCATTCTCGCCTGGGGAATAGAGTGAGACTCTGTCGCAAAAAAAAATTCTTTATTTGTAGTGACAATTTTTGTCTTACACTCTATTTTTTTTTTTTTTGCAGTTTTTTTTGGCCGGGGCTGGGTTTGAATGCACCACCCTTGGCATATGGGGTTGGCACCCTACTTCTTCAGTCATAGGCACGCCCTACACTCTATTTTTGTCTGACATTATTATAGACATTTAACGACAGAGTCCCTAAATACATGAAGAAAAAACTGACAGATCTGAAAGAAAAGAGACAAATCAACAATAGTTAGAGACCTCTAAATTCCAATTTCTTTTTTTTTTGAGATGGAGCCTCAAGCTATCCCCCTGGGTAGAGTGCCATGGCATCACAGCTCATAGCAACCTCCAACTCCTGGGCTCAAGCGAGTCTCCTGCCTCTGCCTCCCAAGTAGCTGGGACTACAGGTGCCCGCCACAACACCCGGCTATTTTTTTGGTTGCAGCCATCATTGTTGTTTGGCGGGCCCAGGCTGGGGATTCGAACCCGCCACCTTAGGTGTACATGGCTGGTGCTTTAGCCGATTGAGTCACAGGCGCCGAGCCTAAATTCCACTTTCAATGATGAATAGAATTACTAGAAGAGCAGCTAGGGAATAGAAGACTTGAGCAATACTGTAAATTACACTTACCAGACACCTCTAGAGCATTTCACTTACTAACAGCAGAACATATTCTTCTCAAGTGCACATGGATTATTCCCCTCAATAGGCCATTTGTTAGGCCGTAAAATAAGGCACAATAAATTTAAAAAGATTTAAAATCAGGCCAGGTGCAGTGGCTCACGCTTATAATCCTAGCATTCTGGGAGGCCAAGGCAGATGGATTGCTTGAGTTCAAGACCAGCCTGAACAAGAGCAAGACCCCATCTCTAAAAAATAGGCAGGCGTTGTGGGTGTCTGTAGTCCCAGCTACTTGGGAGGCTGAGGCAAGTGGAACACTCAAGCCCAAGAGTTTAAGGTTCCTGTGAGATATGATGCCATAGCACTCTACTGAGGGTGATAAAGTGAGACCCTGTTTCCAAAAAAAAAAAGGATTAAAAAGTATACAAAATGTATTCTGTGGTCACAGTGGAATTAAATAAGAAATCAACAAAAGAAAGAAATTTGGGAAGTTTGCAAACATGTAGAAATTAAATAAGATATTCTTAAATAATCAGTGGATCCAAGAAGAAAATTTATAGTTGTAAACACTGACCTATTAAACTTCAAAAGTAAACATTTTATGGGCTGGGTACAGTGGCCCACACTTGATCCTAGTACTCTGAGAGGCTGAGGTGGGAGGATCCTTTGTGGTCAGGAGTTTGAGACCAGCCTGAGCAAAAGCAAGACCTGGTCTCTACTAAAAATAGAAAAATTAGCCAATGCCTGCAGTTCTGGCTACTTGGGAGGCTGAGACAGAAGGATCTCTTAGGAGTTTTCGGTTGCAGTGAGCTATGATAACACCACTGCATTCTATCCTGGGGGAAAGAGTGACTCTGTCTCAAAACAAATAAACAAGCAAAAAAAAAAAAAACAACCCTCAACAAAGACAATAGAAAAAACTCTGTGCCTCTAAGGATATCATCAATAAAATGAAAAAACCCACAGAGTAGAAGAAAACATCTAATAAGAGAATTTTATTTAGAATGTATAAAGCCATCTTACAACTCACCACTGAAAAGTCAAATACCCCAATTAAGAAAATGGGAAAAGGATATGAATAGTCATTTCTCCAGAGAGGATCTACATAGGGCTGAGGAGCACCTGAAAGATGTTGGACAGCATTAGCCACTGGAAATGACAATCAAAACCACAGTTGCATACCACTTCGTCCCCATCTGGATGGCTCAAATTAAGACAGTAACAAGTGTTGATCATTTCTGGATAAACTGGAACCCTTGTTCATTGCTAGTGGGAAGATAAAATGAGGTAGCCGAACTGTTTGGCAGTTCCTCAAAATATTGAACACAGAGTTACCATATGACCCAAGGAATCTATTCTCAGCTTTTTAACAAAAGAACCTACAAACTGATGAATGGATAAACAAAACATAATATATCCACACAATGGAAGCTTACTGGCGACACAAAGGATTGAATTCTCCAGTGCTACAACACCGATGAACCTTGAGAACACCATGCTGAGTGAAAGATGCCAGTTTCAAAAGACCACATGTTGCACGATCCTATTTGCACAACATGTCTAGAATAGGCAAAGCCATAGACAGAGATAGCAGGTTAGTGGTTACCAGGGGATGGGGAAGGAAGAATGGAGAAAGACTGAGAAGGGGCACAGAGGCACTTTTTGGAATGGTGAAATGCTATAAGCTTAGATCGTGAGGCTGGTTGCACAACTCCATGAATATACTAAAAGCCACTGAACTGCATATATAAAATGAGTGGATTTTATGGCATATAAATTATACCTCAATAAAGCTGTAAAAAATAATACAAATAAAACCCAGTGTCCTTTCCTTTGTCTCTCTGTGCTAAAAAGAAAATAGGAGCAATGATTTCTGCCCTTGGATTATTGGTTCTCAAGCAGAGGCAATTTTGTCCCCCGGGGGACATTTGGTGACATCTAGACACAGTGTGGTATTGCAAATGGAGGGAAGGGCGTTACTTGTATCTAGTGGATGGAAGCCAGGGATGCTGGTGAACATCCCGCCACACACAGGACAGCCACCACAACAGACTTATCTAGCCCCAAACGTCAGCGGTGCCAAGTTGAGAAACCCTGCCTCCCACTGAGCTCGTCAGGAGAGAGCAGGGTACAGGTGCACCCTGTCTCCCCCAAAGCGCAGAGGTCCTTCGGTGCAGGGGGGTCTCCTGGCTGAGCTACCAGAATCCTGCGAGGAAACTCGCTCTCAAGGCAATGGTGAGGCTTTGAACCAGGAATCTGAGAGTGTCCTTGGGAAAAACTTCTGTCTGCTCTTAGTTCTAAGAATAGTTGTACTTCCCTGCATAATCTGTCTCTGTTTTATCTCATGGACACTGTGAACTATGAACGGTGAGACTTTCCTTTTTAGGCTGACTGCTAAACTGTTTTGAGTCAAACTTGTGTCCCACTATTAGGAAGGGCACAGACCTTACATTTTTACAATTTTTAGTTTCATTCCTGGCTCCATTTTCTATCCCTACCTTTCTCTTTAAAAATTTATTTTCCCCTCATTTCTTTTGTTCCCACTTTTAATCTTTGCCCTCTTGTGGTGTTTCTATGTCTAGGTAAGCTATGCTGTGCAGCAGGACTCTGAGGGAATAAACAGAAACAGCAAGTCTCTCCTTAGCTGGGGGACAGGAGGCGGGTCGGAGGGGGCAGGTGATCAGGCAGAGCTGTGGATGGGGTGACAGGTGTGGGGAGGCACTCTGAGGCACAGGGGCACTCTCTCCTGTGCCAGCTGTGGCTAGGGGGTGAGGAGGCAAGGGACAGGGAAGTAGGAGTTCCTAGGGGAGGTCTGCTATTCCTGGGTTGCTGTGTAGGACACTTGGCTTCTTGGTGTTGGAAAGAGCTGGCTTTCAGAGTACAAGTAACAGATGTGGGGACAGACCTGGTAGGAGGAGAGGCCTCAAGAGGGGAAGCACTGTGTGGTGTATTAGAAGGTGTCCTGGACTGGAGACCAGGGATTTTGCTTCTAGCTTTCAAGTCCCAGTTCCACCCTTGTTGGCCAAGTGACTTTGTAGCCACTTGGTTCCTTAGTTTTCCTGTCATTAAAACAGGGTCATAATTAATACCTGCTAGGCCTATCTCCAGGGCTGATGTGAGGACCAGGTGAGATTATGCAGTGATATTGCCAAAGGGCTCTATTCATTGCTAGGCTGCAAACTTTTCTTTCTTTAAATGTTGAGGGACAAAAATAATTATGGAGTTTTTTCAGGCTATGATTACTGTTGTGGTACATGGAGATGTTCTCATTTGGAGCAGGTACTTAACTGCTCCAGAGACCATGGGAATGTAGAGCTGGGAGCAGACTGGAAGGGGGAACAGGGAGACTTGGCTGACTGCTGGGGAATTAATGAAAACTTACCCAGCAGCTGTGGGGAGAAAGCATTTGCTAATCGTGAAGTTGCATTTGGATATGTGCAGGGTGTTGCTTAGACTTGTAACTCTCAGGTGGTTGGGGAGGCCAATACCATCCCAGGTGCTATCAGGAGAGCTCAGCACTGCAAGGTCTTCACTCGCCTATTTTCTTAAAAAAAAAAAAAAAAAAGAAAAGAAAGAGTTAGGCACCTGTAGTCCCAGCTTCTTGGGAGGCTGAGGCAGATGGACTGCTAGACTTCTGGAGTTCAAGACCAGCCTGAGCAAGACTGAGACCCCCATCTCTACTAAAAGTAGAGAAACTAGCTGGGCCTTGTGGCAGGTACCTATAGTCCCAGCTATTTGGGAGGCTGAGGCAAGAGGATTGCTTAAACCCGAGGGTTTGAGGTTGTTGTGAACTATAACACCATGGCACTCTACCCAGGGTGACAGAGTAAGACAAGGAAGGAAGGAAAGAAAATTTTGGTCTAGGACAGTCAGAGAATCAAAAGTTGTGGGGTTCAGGGTAAATGGAATGGCTTTCCCAGACTTAGGTGTTTTTTCATAATCTCTAGGGAAGAGACCACCACAATTCTAGTTTCTTGGGTTTTCTGGAGTGTCTTCAGCTGCACTTTGAAGCCTGTTTCATCTTCTAACCTTTGTGGGGTTGGCCAACAGCCACTGGCCCCCTTTATCTAATTTTTCCATTATTCTGTCTTTCATTTCCCCACCCCTTGGCTTCCTTCGTCTCTCCATCCACACCACCCTCCCTGATACTAAAGCACCTCCCCTCTTTGCGCACCTGGACAGGAACGTCCCATGTGGGTGAGAGCAGACTCTCCTGGGCACGAGTATATGTTTTCACAGAACTTATGGCCCCTCCTGCTGCCTCATACCTGGATCTGAGGTGCTCTAGGGTGAGCTCATTAGCACTTAGGCACCTCCTGCCTTGGGGGCATCAGGAAAGTTATGCCTCTCCTGACATAGCCACTTCTGGCACCATCATTGCTCCTACCTCGATGTGCCTGCTCCTCCCCCGGGACTCAGATAGAAGCTCAGATATTGAATTCTGCTGCAGAAGTGGGAACATCTTGAGCTGTGCCTATGTGTATGATGTCCGACCTGCTGGTGCCTCCTACAGCCCTCTGAGCCTTACACACTGGACTTCAAGGGTGCATGTCTCTGTAATCTTGCATCTCCTGAAGCACCTGCAGTCCCTCAGGGCCCCAGTTGTGGTGCCTTATGCAACCAGCAGCCCCTTCCTTCCCCTAAACTTTTTATTTTTTTTGAGACAGAGTCTCAAGCTATCCCTCTAGTGCTGTGGCATCACAGCTCACAGCAACCTCCAACTCCTGGGCTCAAGTGAGTCTCCTGCCTCAGCCTCCCAAGTAGCTAGGACCACAGGCACCCACCACAACGCCTGGCTATTTTTTGGTTGCAGTCATTGTTGTTTGGTAGGCCCGGGCTGGATTTGAACCCACCACCTTAGGTGTATGTGGCTAGTGCCTTAGCCACTTGAGCCACAGGCACCGAGCCCCCTAAACTTCTGTCCCTGAGTCTGACCTCCACGTGCTGTAATGGGACAGGTGCTGATGGAGAAGTTGCTGCTGCTGGTGGGGACTACTCTGGGCCTTCCTGGTTCCCCGTCCTATGGATAGCATTGTCTCTGCACGCACCTGCCCAAACACACACATGTCCACACATGGACCTTGACACATGCACACATAAGGTGTCTATCACACATGGGGTTGCAGCAGATGGGGAGATGGAATGGAGGCCCAGCACTGGCATTAGACCAGCAGTCCAGAGATGTGGGTTCTAGCCCTAGCTCTGACCCTTGTGCTGTGGAACAAATCATATTCCCTCTCAGCCATTGCTTCCTCTTCTGTCATATGATGGTAGAGCAGAAAGACATCTTTCTGTGATCTAGACGCAGATACCTTTAAAGACGTGGGGCCTGGGCCTTGTGGTTGGAGACTGGGCTTATAGTGTTCATTTTCACTGGCTTTGTAAGCATCCAGACTGAGTTTGAATTCTGGCTGTGCTGCTGTCAGAGTGACCTTGGACACAACACTTCACCTTTTTCAGCCTGGTTTCCTCATCTGGAATGGGATTACTTCAACCTCGTATCAGATACAATGATCTTAACTCTACCATTAATTCATTGAGTGGCTTTGGGTAAACTAAATGATCTATCCTTGGTTTCACTGTGGATTCCTGTGCAGATTGGAGAGTTTGGACCAGCAGAAGATCCTCAAGGCCTCCTTCATCCCCATCACATACCCGCTCAAGAAGAGAGGACGAGGCTGAACACAGCTATTCAAAGATTCACCACACGGGGGCGATATGATCTCATTTGCACCAACTCCAGAATCTTGCAAACTTTTTGTGAAAAAACTCTCTTTTACTTTTGGTCCATTTTTCAGACTTTACCCATTCTTGTTTTTATTTATAACTCATTTTAACTGGAGGCTACAAAAATTTTGAACACCATAAAGCTAGAAACAACCGAAGTACTCTACACTCTGTTTTGCTTGTGGCCTTCACACATACATTTGAAAAACATGCACTGACAGAAACAGTTGCTATTGACCAAATTCTAACCTTCCCATACTCACACAGCCACACACACTCATTTATTTATTTATTCGAGACAGAGTCTTACTTTGTCACCCTGGCTAGAATGCAGGGGCTTCATCATAGCTTACTACAATCTCAAACTCTTGGGTTCAAGTGATCCTCTTGCTTCAGCCCCCTGAGTAGCTGGGACTACAGGTGCCTGCCACAATACCCAGCTAATTTTTCTATTTTTAGTGGGGAGAGGGGGTCTCACTCTTTCTTAGGCTGGTCTCAAACTCCTGAGCTCAAGTGGTCCTACGGCCTTGGCCTTCCAAAGTGCTAAGATTACAGATATGTGCCTCTGTGGCCGGCCTAAACTTAAAACTATTGATAAAACATTTCCAAACATGTGAAGTAGGCATAATTGGTTAAAATAAGACATTCAGAATATCAAAATAAATCAAAACATTCCATCATTTTAATGTTTTATTTTTTAAAAAGACTTTATTCATTTTCTTTTTTATTTTTATGTATTTTTTTGAGACAGAGCCTCAAGCTGTCACCCTGGGTAGAGTGTGTGGCATCACAGCTCATAGCAACCTCCAACATCTGAGCTCCTGCCTCCGCCTCCCAAGAAGCTGGGACTACAGGCGCCTACTATAATACCTGGCTATTTCTTGGTTGCAGCCGTCATTGTTGTTTGGCGGCCCAGGCTGGATTTAAACCTGTCAGCTCAGATGTATGTGGCTGGCATCTTAGCCGCTTGAGCCACAGGTGCCAAGCCTATTTATTTTTTTTGAGACAGAGTCTCACTACATTATCCTTGGTAGAGAGCCATGGTGTCACAGCTCATAGCGACCTCAAACTCTTGGGCTTAGCAATTCTCTTGCCTCAGCCTCCCAGGAGCTGGGACTACAGGTGCCTGTCATAACACCTGGCTATTTTTATTTTTTTGTTATTGTTGTCATTGTTGTTTAGCAGGCCCTGGCTGGGTTTGAACCCACCAGTCTCGGTGCGTGTGGCTGGCTCCCTAATTACTGAGCTACAGGCGCTGAGCCCATTTTAATGTTTTATACACTATTTTTTCCTTTCTTTTTTTTTTTTTTTTTTTTGTAGTTTTTGGCCAGGGCTGGGTTTGAACCCACCATCTCTGGCATATGGGCCAGTGCCCTACTCCTCTGAGCTACAGGCGCTGCCAATTTTTTCCTATTATATGATCAGTGAGTCACAAATATATATATAAAAAAAGAGCATAATGAATATACCAAATCCATTCCACTCAGAGCCTATCACTGTTAATACAGGGTGTCCATGAAACTCATGTGCAATTTACAATGTAAAACTATTTTAAATTGCACATGAACTTTATGGACACCTTGGTATGTATGCATGCATGTATATATGTATTTTCTATCTACATTTTATACTGAAAATTTAATGTTTTCTTACTCCCCCCCATTTGCCTCTTTATTGTTTTTCAACTTGTCCTTTAAGGTCCTATCTTGTTTTTTGTTTATCACTTAGCAATATATTGTAAACCTTTTCTATGTTAATAAACTTTTAAAGAATAACATTTCATTTTAGAGTAGTTTTGTATTTACAGAAAAATGGCTAAGATAGTATGTAGAATTCTCACATATGTCATACCCAGTTTCCTCTATTATTAATATCTTATGTTTGCACGATACATTCATTACAGTTAATGCTATTATTAACTAAAGTCCATCTTTATTCAGATTTCTTTAGTTTTTACTTAATCCCCTTTTTGTGTTCCAGGATACCATCCAGGAAAACATACAGAACATCTAGTTGTCATTGTCCCTAGTTTCTCAGACTTTGCTTGTTTTTGATGACTTTGATGGTTTCCAGGAGTTCAGATCAGGTATTTTATAGGATGTCCTTTTACTGAAATTTGTCTGATGTGTTTGTCATGATTAGCCTGGAGTTATGGGTTTTGGGAGGAAGGCTGCAGACGTGAAGTGCCACTCTCATCACATCAGATCAAAGGTATATCCTATCGACTTGATCTGTCACTACTGAAGTTGACTTTGGTCACCTGGCTGAGGTGGCATTTGTCAGGTTGCTCGATTGTTCCTTTCCCCCTTCTAGTCACCATCTGCAGCCCATGCTTA
The DNA here is from genome assembly GCA_963574575.1 of Galagoides demidoff. NCBI lineage: Eukaryota > Metazoa > Chordata > Mammalia > Primates > Galagidae > Galagoides > Galagoides demidoff. The sequence goes on along the minus strand of CAUYQV010104687.1, from coordinate 11,546 downwards.
TGGAGTAGGGAGTTATCTTCTCCCTTCCTGGGAGTGAGCTTTCTACATAAATTATTTGGAATTCTTAACAACTAAACTTTTGCAACATATAAAAGGAAATAACTCAAACAAATAAGAGACAGCCTTGAGTTAGAACACAAAACAAGAAGTGAACCTGTGACAACAAGTAAACTCTTCTCAGTTAAGTGACACATAATTGGAAGGAACTGCAATTTCTCTCTGCTCTTTATCCACTGAGCCATTAGCACTTGAGGCATCCTCCTGGGTCACCTCTGTCTTCCTTTGCTGCAGGAAAGGAAGCATTTGCTCTAGCCAAGATCTAAGAGAGTGTTTGCTCTTTCTATAGTTCCGAGAACATTGAAGCCTCTCTGAGATGCTGGGGAGTGGGTGGAACCCCTGGGCTGGATTGAGAAGTTGTCCCAGAAGTCAGACCTGTTTCTGTTTGAGCCTGTCTTTTCTTTGAGGATTAACACTGTTTTACAAAAGGAATTTATAAAGTGCTTTCCAGGTAGTGGAAAGAAGGTGGCCAGGAACTAATTCTAGAAACCTTTCAGGGGCAGAAGGCAGCCCTGGGGCAGGAGGCTCAGCAGTCAGTTCAACAGTGAGAAGTTGGCTAGGGAGTAGGAACACCTGATTTCTGAGCCCGACTCCTTCAGGAGTTGCTGTGGGACTCTGTATACATCCCAGCCCCCTCCACAAGTGGCTGATCTGTTGTTCTTGAGGTGGAGACTCCGGACCCAGGCCTGACAGCAGGGAGCTTAGTGTCATCACCTTAGGCACAATGAGGTGACAGAAGGAAGCCACTTCTTTCTCCCTGTCCTTGGGAAGAACTTCATTCCCCCCTTTTCATCTTCCTCTGTCTACTTTCCCTGCCCACTGTCTGCTCTGAGAATCAGGCTCTTGTGGGGACTGAGCTGCTGTCTGGTGTGTGCGCGTGTGTGGTTATGAGGGCAACGGGGACCCATCTATAGGTAAAGCCCGCTGGCCCTCTCTTGGAGGCTTTGATCTTGACTCTTCTTTCTCCCTCTCCACCTCATGGTGGATCCATTTTTCTTCTAGTCTCTCCTGCCAGCTTTATTTATTCCGTCTGCTCACTCACTTTTCTGCCTATATCCTCAACCGGTTTCTAAAAGGGAGCTGCCCTACCCATCCTGGCTCTTTGCTTCTAGAACCCAGAACTCAGGTGAGTAGAACAAACGGCTGGTGGCTGTCAAGTCCTCAGCCTCAAGGAAGGTCTGCTGTTTCCCCTCAGCTCCCCTGGCTCATCTTCCTCCAGTTCTGAGCCCAGGTGCTCACCGTCCCACCCCTGAGAGCTGGTGTCCTCGCCATCTCTCCTGTGCATTCCCGGTTGCAGCATTTATCTTTGCCTGGCTGCCTCCTGGGTTGCACAAGCTTTTCTCTGGCTCCTTCCTCCAGTCTGACCTTGGGGACATGGACAGTGGCAATGGCAGTGACTGAGACTGTTTTTTTGGAGTTCTCCAGGTTTTGTTCTCGCTGGGACCCTCAGTCTTGGGGAGTGCTGTCCATCTACCCGGCTGCCGCTCCGGGCTGGCAGACGCTGCCCTACGCTGGCCCACGCACAGCTGCCTGCGTCACTTCTCCACGGTGGCGATCGGCTATGCTTACGGTCCCCAAACTCCGGCCTCGGGCCGCACAGCAGGAGGCGAGTGGTGGGTGAGTGAGCAAGGCTCCGTCTGTATGTACAGCCGCTCCCCACCCCTGCCTAAGCTCTGCTTTCTGTCGACCGGCGGTGGCATTAGATTCTCTCGGGAGCGCGAACCTACTGTAGACTACGCATGGGAGGATGTAGGTTGCTCCTCGTGAGGATCTAATGCTCCCCATCCCAGGGGAAAATTGTCTTCCATGAAACTGGTCCCTGGTGCTAAAGAGGTCGGGGACCGCTGCTTTATGCCACTACCGTGGCGCCTAGGATACTAGCCGGCCTCCTCCCCTCCGGCCCCACCGCCGCACGGTCCCGCCGCCCCGCTGCCCCACGGCCTTACCAGCGAGCGGCTCCATCCGGCTGCATCGCTTCCTTCTCCCCGGGGCGCTCCGCCCCTCACTCACTGCCGGGCCCGCGGCTGCTGTGCTGCCACCTGGCGGCGGCTGCATTACAGTGCCCAGCTGAACCGGGGAGCGTGTGCGTCACAGTGGGGGCTTCAGACCTCCTGGACATTGTTACCGGCACTACTCACTCCTTCTTCATCTCCTCGTTGTCCTCCCACGCGCCAGCACCATCCTGCACTTCCTGTGTCACATCCTTCTCATGCTGGGATTGGCTACTGCAAGCCCCTCCTGGGGTGAAGTGGGGGATCTTGTCACCATAGCCTTTAACCTCACCCTCTTCTCATTGATCTGGCCTCATTGGGGAGTGATTGTGTCACTATCTTTGGTTGTGATATCCCAGGGTCCTTGAAAAGTCTTCTCCACCTGTTCCTCCGGTCTGCTTGTGGTCATGCTCTGTTTTGGGACTAGGACTGGCTCCTCTCAGGATCCTTGTCCTCTTCTGCAAGCTGTGGTTCCTATATTCAACCCTTTTGTCTACACTCTGAGGAATAAAATCACAGGGGCCCTAAGGTCGCTCATAAAGGGATATCTTTGGAGCCCTTGATTCCCCCCCCCCCCCCCGAGTTCTTGGAGATGAGGGGATGATCCTTGGACATGCTACCCAGAGCTCTGGTTCTGGGGCCTGTTCTTAGAGCCTTGACCCTGGCTTGTTTGTGAGTGCAGAGGTGGGAAGGCACACACTTGAAAGGAGACTGAGGAAGGAGGCGGCTGTGAGGACATTGTATGATGACCTAGCAATTCCTGGGCTTGGCTGAGGCACAGGTGTGTTCATGAAGCTATGATCTTGAGATAATGCTCTCCCTCCTCTAAGGACTCCTCACTGCAAACTGTTCTCTCCTACATCAGTTACCTTTGGTGCAACAAGAAACGCTTCCATCTGGAGATCAAGCTGTCCCCTAGGGGGGCCCAGGGTGGAATTACCAACAGGGCCAAGGAGGACCTACCTACCAATCAGTTAGAGCCTGTGTGGAAGGGACAGTATCCATCTAGTTGTCGACCCTCACAGGAGTCAGACTGAAGATCAGAATTTAGAGCGTGGTATGCATCTCAAGAATAAACTGGTGGATACTCAGAGCTCTGACACTATCAAAGATGCTGAGACACTTACTAGTGTGAGCAAACTGAGGGATTACAGGGTCTCTTTAAAAAGGTGAAATAGGCTTGGCGCCTGTGGCTCAAGTGGCTAAGGTGCCAGCCACATACACCTAAGGTGGCTGGTTCAAATCCAGCCCGGCCACCAAAACAACAATGATGGCTGCAACCAAAAAAGGGCCGGGCGTTGTGGCGGGTGCCTGTGGTCCCAGCTACTTGGGAGGCCGAGACAGGAGACTAGCTTGAGCCCAGGAGTTGGAGGTTGCTGTGAGCTGTGATGCCACTGTACTCTGCCCAGGGGGACAGCTTGAGGCTCCTGTCTCAAAAAAAAAAAAAAGGTGAAATAATTAAGCCACCACAGATAGTAAAGAATCCCTACATCTATTTCCTGATCTTTCTTATATTATCCTTTGACAGAATCCTCTGTATATTAGCTAAATTGTGCCATGTGGGAATAATTCCATGGTCGCCTATTTTCAAGCACCCCTAATTTTCATATTTTCATTATGATTTCATCTTCCTGCAACTTCTTTCCTTCACTATTAGCAAGTATGATCTTCTCGTTACCTTTCCTGGGATCTTTAGTGGCCATTGTCCTTCTATTGATATTAGGCCCATGAATTTTTAACCTCCCATTAAGTTTGTGTGTCTTCAAAGCTTCAGCAGTTCCACAGGAAGCTTATGTTAGTTCTGGGATTCCACCCTGTACCTGAACAAGATAATACCACCACCCCTGGAGCCGCTGGATAAGGCCACAAGTGACTCCCATCTGTAGCTCTTAAAGAGGTCGCGGAGCCTGGAGAGCCTTGTTGCTGTTCAACTTGAAGCAGCTACAGAAGGTGGACTTCCAGCCCCAAACCACAAAGATTTTCAGGCTTCGGGCCTCTCAGGGGAGAAAGTTAGCTAGGGACCAAGGTACAGGTAGCAGATACAGGCCAGGAGGGAGGTTCCTGGGACAGAGAAGCTGGGGCCAATCAGGGGAAGGGACTGCAGGAAACGCAAAACACCTGCCAATCATGTATGTCAATCATCTGGTAACATCCCATGCCGGGTAAACCTCCCCACAAGGCAATAAAAGGAGCCACCTGGGCGTCCTTCCCATCTTTCTCCACTTGTAGAGATTGACCCACTCTTCTTCTTGGAACGTATTTTCACTGTGCTCCCTTCTTTTCTGCAATAAAAGCTGTTTGTGTGGAATTGCACCAGCTCTGCTTGTGATTTTCTCAAGCAAAGAACCAAAGAACTAGGATAATAATCCACCAAAGAGGCTGGACCTGACAAAATCACTCTCAAGTCACTTTTTTTTTTTTTTTTAAAGAAAGCCTACAGCACCCAGTACTCCCAGGCGGTAAGGCACCTGTTGTATTTGTTTGAGACAGAATTTTGCTTTGTTGCCAGGGTTAGAGAGCAGTTGTGTCACCATAGTTCACTGCAACCTCAAATTCCTGGGTTCAAACGATCTTCCTGCCTCACTCTGCTGAATAGCTGTGACTACAGGGGCCCGCCTTCCCTGTTTAATTTCTCTCTGTGTTTGTAGGGATGGGTTTTTAGGTTTTGCTCAGATTGGTTTTGAACTCCAGACCTCAAGCAATGCTCCTATCTTAGCCTCCCAAAATGGTAGGATTGCTGGTGTGAGCCACCGTGCCGGGCCAGGTCCCTAAGTTTGGTGGGATTTACCTCCTCCTCCTTGCCATGAATGTGCATCTGGGGTACCTGCTGCTTCCTTCTTTCCAGGTGCTGTCAGCGGAGTCTCATAGGCGCAGTGGGCCAGGGTGAGTTCTCAGGGGCGGGGAGAGGATCTGTGTCTGTGGATTAAATGTTAGTACAGCCTCGGCGCCTGTGGCTCAATCGGCTAAGGCGCCAGCCACGTACACCTAAGGTGGCAAGTTCGAATCCCCAGCCCGGGCCCGCCAAACAACAATGACGGCTGCAACCGAAAAATGGCTGGGCGTTGTGGCGGGCGCCTGTGGTCCCAGCTATTTGGGAGGCGGAGGCAGGAGACTCGCTTGAGCCCAGGAGTTGGGGGTTGCTATGAGCTGTGATGCCATGGTACTCTACCCAGGGGGATAGCTTGAGGCTCCGTCTCAAAAAAAAAAAAAAAAGTCCGTTCAGAGCCAAAGACTTGATAGAACCCTGAGGCAAGAAAAGAAAGGCAAACTTGTTTCCCACCTGGAGAAAGCACACTGCTTCTGGAGTCTGCTTCTTATATGGGGAAAATTTTTTTCTTATTCAATATTTGTGTGCCCAGTCCGGGTGAGAGAAGGCACTTCCTGGCAGACAAGGCCCCCTGTCCTCCCTCTGGGTGTCACTCCTTTTTCTTTTCTTTCTTTTTTTTTTTTTTGAGACGGAGCCTCAAGCTATTCCCCTGGGTAGAGTGCTATGGCATCATGGCTCACAGCAACCTCCAACTCCTGGGCTCAAGCGAGTTTCCTGCCTCCAACTCCCAAGTAGCTGGGACCACAGGCGCCCGCCACAACGCCTAGCCATTTTTGGGTTGCAGTCATCATTATTGTTTGGTGGCCTGGGCTGGATTTGAACCTGCCACCTTAGGTGTACGTGGCTGGCGCCTTAGCCGATTGAGCCACAGGCGCCAAGCTACTCCTTTTTCTTATTCCTGCCTCTCTGTTAATTCTCCTTAGCTCCTGGTCTGCCCTTATCTTTCTGCATCCTCTAAACTTGCATTTTCAGAGAGAGAATTCATAGTGTAAAGAATTAAAAGTGTGGGCTTAAGAGTTGGAAACAAGTCCTTTACGTCCTAGCCTTGGTATTGGGGGAATTTGTTCAATGTTTCTGTGCCTCAGTTTCCTCATCTGGTTGAAGTTGGCGTATTAGACTATTTAGAGGTGGATTTAGGGTCAGGCTTGAGCTTTTGGAGCTCTTTGCTTATATGGGTCCCTTATCAGCATGGAAGGAGCCGTAGTAACTATGTGCCTATATTATAAAAATTACACAAGATATATGTTTTGAGACAGAGTCTCACTCTGTTGCCCAGGGTAAAGTGCTATGGCATCAGCCTAGCTCACAGCAACCTCAAACTCCTGGGTTCAAGTGCTCCTCCTGCCTCAGCCTCCTGAGTAGCTGGGACTACAGGTACATGCCATGATGCCCCGCTAGTATTTTATATTTTTTAGTAGAGATGGGCTCTTGCTCTTGCTTAGGTTGGTCTTGAACTCCTGAGCTCAAAAGAGATCCTCCTGCCTTGGCTTCCTGGAATGCTGTGATTACAGGCGGGAGCCCCTGTGCTCAGCCTACTATATTTTTAACTGCAATCTGTCATAACGTCTGTCTCTTTCCACTCGGACTTCTCTGTCATGTTTCCTTTTGTGCTGGTGGGTGTTGAAGTACCCATGGGTATTTCTGGATCTAAGGCAAAGTCGAGTTAGGAATAGATTGAGTTTGGTGGGATAAGTTTGTATGATTCACAGTTCACAGACACTTTTGGGTACAATTAAGTCATCACTAGTTGTTTGGATGGAAGAATGACTTCCAAGAATACATCTTCCACTCACCGTCCGTGTCCCTGAGCGTCGCGACACCAAGTGCAGCGCCAGACGTGCAAGTGAAGAAACCCTTAGATGCTGTTGCTTCAGTCTGTTAACGTCGTTCCTGTCTACCGAGCCTACCGAGCTGAGCACTGACACGTTGTGGAGCAAACACCAGCCATCCTTGCTGGGCCCCATCTAATCTCTTGTTCTGCAGAAAGTGTTAAGCATAAGAAAATGATTGCTATTTTATGTCACTGGATTTGGCGTGAACACAGGCAAGTTAGTGAAGATGAGTGAATCATATAAACACATTGGGGAAAAGATTTAGATTTCTTGCTGATTTGACATAAGTTGACATCAAAGAAGATAACCACAAATTCAGTATGCTACCATAATAAACTTTGAGTTCAGACTGGTGAATGAATGAAGTCAGACAGGTTGAAGATAAGTAACTGCACAAGAAAACTTGAAATATTCCAGCTAATATACGAAAGAAACTTGGATGGTTTGTCCAAATTTGGCAACAATTCTAAAAATTATACAAAATTACTAATAATGGGCTGTGAAGTTGAGAATATTTTCTTTTTTAAAGAACAAACAAATTTCAATCATCCATGCTAGGGGAAAGACAAATCATCTTTCTAATTTCTCTGCAGAAAGTGTATTACAGAAATGTTGCCATTTGAGAAGGTAACCAAAGGGTATGCAGCAAACAACACGAGAAATAAAGAGCTATAGAGGTCATTAGGCAGTTAATTAACACAAAACATGTTGCATTTTTTTTTCTGAATTGTCTGATTCAGAATGCCAGATTCTCTAGTATTTACCAGCTTAAAGTCTAAGTTTGGTAACTTCTGTTTTCATTTTAAATAAACATTTTACCTAATTTTATATTTGTACTTATAGATTATTAAGTAGGGCTGTTCTAGATTGTATAAGCGTTAGGTCCCACAATTGTATCTACATTATAGAGTTTGTTCTTTTCCCCATTTATTTTCTATTCTTATATATTCGTGGGGAACAAGTGCAGTTTTGTTACACTGATACAGCATTGTGGTGAAGTCAGGCCATAGAGTTTTTTTTTTTTTTGTTTTTGAGAGACAGAGTCTCACTTTATCGCCCTTGGTAGGCTATTTTTTTGTTGCAGTTTGGCCTGGGCCGGGTTTGAACCTACCACCCTCAGAATATGGGGCCGGTTCCCTACCCACTGAGCCACAGGCACCGCCCAGGGCCATAAAGTTTTTAAGGGTATTAAATAAGTTACCAACAGAGAGGCTAGTACAGTTTTGGCACATAGTATGCACCTAATGTTAGCTATTAGTATTGCTATCCCTTCTGGCTTAGCTGTCTGTGCTTCTTGTTCAAATTCTTTTTTTTTTTTTTGAGACAGAGCCTCAAGCTGTCGCCCTGGGTAGAGTGCTGTAGCATCACAGCTCACAGCAACCTCCAACTCCTGGGCTCGAGCGATTCTCCTGCCTCCGCCATCCCAAGTAGCTGGGACTATAGGCGCCACTGTATTTTTTGGTTGCAGCCGTCATTGTTTGGCGGGCCTGGGCTGGATTCAATCCTGCCAGCTCAGGTGTATGTGGCCGCTGTGCCTAGCCTCCTGTTGAAATTCTAATCACCTCGAATTCTGCTCTGCTCCAGTTTACCGCCTGGTATTTCTCCCTTTTCAGTGGTGCGTGTGCTAGCGCCCCCTAGATCCCAATTGCAGTAGTGGCATCTCAGGGGGACAGTTGTCTTTATTGTTGTCTGTCCAGTGCCCTTTTAACATCTTTCCAACGCTTGGGAAATCTTCTGCCGCCTCCATCCCCTTTCCTGCAGGTAAATTGTCTTCCCAGCTAGGGTACCTGCATGTGACTGTGGATCTACCAGGTGGACTTCTCTGGTTGGCAGCTGAGCAAGGTGACAGAGGAGGGCGCAGAATTGACCCTCTGGTGAGCTTCTGTAGGAGGTATCTGGCTCCTGGGGGAAGCTGTGGCAGGGCTCAGGCATCGGTCCCCAGGGCCATCTGTAGGCGTGAGGCAGTGCAGTGTTGTGGTGTTGACACTGGAGCTGTCCTTGTGGGTGCTGGGTGTCATCCCTAGCTGTGCAGCAGGAGGAGCTGGCTCCCTGACCCCTGGGGACACGGTGCACTGTTCACCTCTGAATGACTGCTCATTTGCCACAAAGTGCCCTGACTGATAAACTGCTCGGTGGTCTCGGTGTCTCTTCTTTCTGCCTTGATTATCTATTCTAGAACGACCTTTAAAAAACCAGTCTTGTCACTCAAGATGAGCCCCCAGGTTCTCAAATGACCTACAGCATCCTTCCGGATCTGTACTGGGTGGAGGGGAAGTGTGGCTCAGTACCTGGATCCTCAGGTTTTCCACAAAGTGAAAGGATTTTTAAAATTCTGCTTCTGAAGGTAGAAAAGACAGAAACGCTTCCTGCCTTGCTCTGTGGCTTCTTACTTGCTTCTTTGTGGTGGAAGAGTGACCTTACTGATGATGCTGGAGAGAGCATTTTTGCCCTTTTTGCCTTTTTTTCCAGGCCGACCTGCCTTCACCTGCATATGCTCTTTTCTCATTCGAAGGGTAACCCTCCTGCTTGGAGTGACCTGCAGTTTGTACACAATCTCTGCCTGTGACTGGGGGTGGTGGCAAATGTGGGGAAGTATTAGGCTTATTTTATTAATTGACACAGAATATATGGGGCACAGTGTGATGTTTCAATACATGTACACATTGCATAATAATTAAACCAGGGTGAGCTGTGAGTGGTGGCTCACGCCTAGAATCCCAGCACTCTGGGAGGCCAGGGCCTGAAGATTGCTTGAGCTCAGGAGTTCAAGACCAGCCTGAACAAGAGTGAGACCCCATCTCTCCTAAATATAATGGTGGGCATCTGTAGTCCCAGCTACTTGGGAGGCTGAGGCAGGGGATAGCTTGAGCCCAGGAGGTTGAGGTTGCTGTGAGCTATGATCACACCATTGCACTCTAGTTGGGGTGACAGAGCAAGACTCTGTCTAAAACAAAACAAAAAGAAAAACCAGCCAGTTCTTGTGTGAACAAATAGAATGAGGATGGAAGGGAGGGCCCCAAAGAATGTGTGAGGGATGGGCCTAGGACCCAAACACTTCTGACCAAGTCCCATCTCACTGAGGATCAAATTTCAGCAAGAGGTTTGGAGGGGCCCAACATCCATTCTGTATCAGTGATCATCAGTCATTTTAAGAAATCAGTCCTAAGCTTGATCAGGTGTTTAGCCATTTTTCAAGCATAGAATCTAATATAAAAATTATGATCACAGAGTTAAGCTGTTTGGAAAGTTTATGTGAAACAGGTATTTAAAAACTTCTCCATTACTGTGTATTTTATTTTTATTGTAATTATATAGTAAAAAGTGTTATTATTATTATTATTTTTTGGTTTGCCTTATTTAAATACCTTGAAATCTCTTTCAGCTTGTCCTGGTATATCATTCAAATATTAGCCCTTTCTGCATGGGCCATTGTGTGAGGAAACACTACATCATTGAGCTACTTGTTCTAGGAAGCCTTCCAGCCCCAGATTGTTTTCAATCATTAAGCTCCGCTGCATGTTTACACACCCTGTTTTCGGGAAGAGGGTCTCTTTTTGTTGCCCAGACTGCAGTGCAATGGGATGATCATAGCTCACTGCAGCTCATGTGATCTTCTCACCTCACTTTGAAATAGCTGGGACTGCAGGTGTGTGCCGCCCAGCATATATATATATCTTTGGTAGAGACTGGGTATTGCTGTGTTGCCCAGGATGGTCTTGAACTTCTGGCCTCCAGTGATCCAAAGTCTGGAGTTATAGATATGAGCCACCTTGCCCTGCCCACATTGACATATTTTAATTATATGTTTCTGGCTTCCTCATTCTGTCTCGTTTTTCTGAGGACATTCTCTGACCCAAAGTTCCCTTTAGCTGCTTTCTCTACATGGGGCCCAGACCACTGCATTCCTATTACACTAGGTAAAGGTCGTCTGCTGCCTGCTGCCTGCTGTCTCCACATCTCCAGAAGCTGCCTGGATGATGAAGCCTAAAAATAATTTATTAACAAATATAGGGTAGGTCACAGAGTTGGAGGACATGCCAGAGACTGAACTTCTAAGAGTAACTCTAAACACAGATTAATAAGTTGAGGGAACCACTGGTACTGTCACTAAGGACCAAATGCCATTTCTAGGCTAGCAGTTGTGGCTGTAGCCTTCTTTGCTGCTGCCCAAGGACATGGGTGCTTTTTGCCACTTGTGGGTACCAGTTAGTCAGTCAAGGTCAGGTATGAGAGGATCTGATGGGTGGAACCAGATCACATGCCTGGGAGTTTAGGAAGGTCTTTCTTCCCACCACCCTTCTAAAGAGAATTTCCCAAACATTGAAAGAGGGTCAAATGTCAGGTGGCCACAGTGAGCGCTGAATGTCTACTCCCCAGGGCTACCCAGATGATCTCAGGGCCTTGCCCAGGCTGGGGAAGGCAGTGTAGGGTAAAGCTGCTTGCACAGGTTGGGAGGAGAGCAGTGGCACCAGGGAGATCCTCTTGTCTAATCAGACATATTGTCACCGGTTATGATGTCAGAAGTCAAGTTGGGGCTCGGTGCCTGTGGCTCAAGCGGCTAAGGCGCCAGCCACATACACCTAAGGTGGTGGGTTTGAATCCAGCCTGGGCCCGCCAAACAACAATAATGGCTGCAACCAAAAAATAGCCAGGCGTTGTGGTGGGCGCCTGTGGTCCCAGCTACTTGGGAGGCTGAGACAGGAGACTCGCTTGAGCCCAGGAGTTGGAGGTTGCTATGAGCAGTGAAGCCACGGCACTCTACCCAGGGGGACAGCTTGAGGCTCTGTCTCAAAAAAAAAAAAAAGAAGTCAAGTCAGGAGGGCAGAGAAGAGAAGTCAG
>CAUYQV010104686.1:0-12000 GCA_963574575.1 Galagoides demidoff | reverse complement strand
TAGGATCATAATACCCAACTTTTATCCCAATGCTGTATTATAATCATTTTCCAAGTCACTTTAATAGCCTCCTACAGCATTACATTTATTCATTTATCAAATTATTGGCCTTGCACATATTTAAATGCTGTCTTTCTTCTTACTTACATTTTATCAAACTGTTTTCTTCAAACTACTCAGCCCATCCTCCCCATCAGCATCTTTGTCAGCCCTGGCCCTGCTCTTTGAGGGGCTTCACATACTTGCATAGCACATTATCTTTCCTAATGTGCATGAGAAGTTTTATCTTAGATCTCAGTGCTCATTGCCATTAACTTAGGAGAGTGCTTTTTAGGTGCTAAAATGATATCCACAGGCAAACACTTACTATGATGCTTTTTAATGTCTTCTTTGACAGGCTCACATATAATGATGTCCAGTGTTGCCACTATTTTCTTCATTAGAAGTTATTTTTTTTTTCATAATTTTTTACTTGGTTCAAAGTTCCCAAGGTACAAGAGGATGAAATGTGAAAAGTCTCTTTGCTTCAACTTTCCAGCCACTTATTTTCAAAGGCATCTGATATTCTGAGTATCTTAGGTTGTCTTCAGAAATATTTTGTAGAAATACCATATCATAAGAGATATGTATCTGCACTAGATGAATTTATATTTTATTTTTTAAAATTTATATATTTTTTATTAAGTCATTTGTACATAGATCATAAATACATTTATGCCATTATGGGATTCAATGTGTGGATTATTTGTACAAATTGGAGTGCTTACATCCTACTAATCAACATAGCCTTCACCTCGTTTTTATATTTTAAACATTTGTGTGTATGACTTTGTGTATGCACATATACACATACACATATATAATTGTACACAGATTTACAACATTTTTCTGTAAAGTAGCATAGTTAGCCTTTTGTACAAATATAAATAGATAAATACATATTTATAATTGTATATAGTATGCTAACATTTTCCTTACCATCTCCCTATTTATACAAATACCAGCACACATATTTCTTTCCCTTAGTAATTATTTGTTTATTTACTATCTTTAAAGTATAACATTAAGATAATTTTTTTATTGTTGGGGACACAGAACCAGGTTACACTGATTGCTTTTGTTAGATAAGGACCCTCTTATAATTGTGTCCCTCTCCCAAAAGGTGTACCACACCCCTTGTCCCCTCACCCCCTCCCTCCTTCCTTTTCTCTGTTCTCCCCATCCCCTACCACCCCATCATGTACTAGGACTTTAATTGTCCTCATGTCAGAATTGAGTACATAGGATTCTTGTTTCGCCATTCTTGTGATACTTTCCTAAGAAGAATGTGTTCCACTTCCATCCGGGTTAATAGAAAAGATGTAAAGTCTTCATCTTTTTTAGTGGCTGAATAGTATTCCATGGTGTACTTATACCACAGCTTGTTAATCCATTTAGGCTGTTTTCACATTTTGGTGATTGTAAATTGAGCTGTAACAAACAGTCTAGTGCAAGTGTCCCTGTGGTAAAGGATTTTTTTTTTTCTTCTTCTGGGTAGATGCCCAGTAATGGGATTTCAGGATCAAATGGGAGGTCTAGTTTGAGTTCTTTGAGGATTCTCCATACTTCCTTCCAAAAAGGTTGTGTTAGTTTGCAGTCCCACCAGCAGTGTAAAAGTGCTCCTTTCTCTCCACATCCACGCCCCCTTCTGCAGTTGAGTGAGGATCATCACAAAGACTTTATGAGGAAGACTTCCGTGGCAAGTCTTCCAAAAATAAACAGATGGGACTTAATGAAACTGAAAAGCTTCTGTACAGCTAAGGCAACAATAACCAAAGCAAATAGACAACCTACTCAATGGGAAAGGATATTTGCATATTTTGATTCAGACAAAGACTTGATTACTAGGACCTACAAAGAACTCAAATTAATAAACATTAAGATAATCTTACACCCTCCAGAGCAGCCATTTAAGATGACAGGTGAGGAAGGTGAGAGTGAATTATCAGGTCTATGAAAAACAGAGAATAATTCCTTAATGTCATGAAGTGTTCAGCCTTATAACCTTGAAAATTATTTGTTTGATTTGGGTTCAGTAATTGGTTGCTATGGTCTGTCTCTTTAATCTAGATTCTTCTTTTATGTGTTTGGTTACTTTTAACATCTTGTATTTTTTTTTGACAAAGAAAAAAGTGTAATTAATAGGAATATAGAGAGGAACAGTGGCTAACAGAGGATGGGCAGAGTTAGAGAGGTGGAATTAGGGAGGTGTTGGTCAAAAGGTACAGAGTTTCAGCTAAGTAGGATGGAGATCTCTGGTACAGCATGGTGACTAGTTAATGACAATATGATATTAGCATATGTCCAAATTGCTAAACTTTAAATGTTCTCATCATAAAAACTGAGAACTATGTGAAGTGATGAATATTCTAATTACTTTGATTTAATCACTGCAGAATGTCATCATATTCAGAAACATCACATTGTACCCCGTTAAGTATATGTCACTTATGAGTATTTGTCAGTTAAAAACATTTTTATAAAACCAAATACATAACAGGAATGTGAAAGAGAAAAATAGGCCAGGTGCAGAGGCTCACTGTTATAATCCTAGCACTTTGGGAAGCATAAGTGGGAGGACCACTTAAGCCCAGGAGTTTGAGATCGCAATGAGCTATAATCAAATCGCACCACTGCACTTTAGTCAGGCAGCAAAGCGAGACACTGTTTTGGGTGGGTGGGGGAATGGAAACGAGGTAGTTTGTCCACTGGATTTTCCACAGTCTAGATTTTGCTGATTATAGTAGGACAGGATTTTAAATTCCAGAATATTTATTCCATGAGATGCATCTATTTTCAACATTTTCTGGTGGTCAGCTTATGTCCTATAACCAACTCTGCTATGATCATACTTGCAGGATGCTTTCCTTGAGATAGTCACACAGAAGCAGAATTACACTAAAAGGCAGGGTTTAGTGTTTGGATGAGCGTCAGCCCCCTGCATCAGACAGAGTCTCAGGCCGTGGCTCCTGGTGTGCATGTGCCATGGGAAGCAGGTGCTGGCTCCTGCTCTCGGGTGAGTGAAACAACAAACTCCCTGCCTTCTCTTCTTGTCCCCTGCTGTCCTAGCTGTGTCTGCTAGGCACATTAGGCACTTTCTCCAGCCATAACTGGGTGTGCTTGTCTTGTATGAAACTCTCCTCTTGAGTCTCCTGGGATGGGCAGCCCAGAGCATAACTGAAGCAAGAACTTGTGTGTATATAAGTGTTCGCTCTGGATGGGATCCTTGGAAGAAAAGAGATGGGTGGGTGTCACAGAAGGAAGCTTGAAGAGACAATGAAGGGTGCATTAATGAGAAGTGACTTCTGAACAGGTGTGGAAGAAGAGGGAGAATTATCATATCACTACCCATGATACTGAGCTCAGTAAGTATACTGGAAGAGGCAGGAGCTGTCCCTTCATCTTGCCAGGGCCAGGGGATTGCCTCTTTCTTTGATAACCCAAATGGACCATGTACATGATGCAAGTCCAATCAACTGGATATTGTTTGCTATTTCACCATTTGGGAGCTGATGCTGGCCATGAAAGCAGATGCTTGCATGTTTTAGCAAAGGCTTTCACTACAATGGGCTTGCAACAAAAGGGGTAGGAGAAAAATCATTCAGCCAATTGCAGGGTCATTCTCAGACTATCTGCCTTGAGAGACTGGTGTTAGATACCCCAGGAAGAAATAAATGGGAAAGTTTTCTGCATCTCTGAGTCCATTCCCACTCTCAGGATAAAGCTTCTGTCTAACAGTGTAGCAGTAGAAAGGGGCAATATTTAAAACATCTTTACCAGCTGGGTGCAGGGGCTCAGGCCTGTAATCCTAGCACTCTGGGAGGTTGAGGTGGGAAGATTGTTTGAGGTCAGGAGTTGGAAATCATCCTGAGAAACAGAGAGATCCCATCTCTACCCAAAATAGAAAAAATTAGCAGGATGTGGTGACATATGCCTGTAGTAGTTCAGCTACTTGGGAAGCTGACACAGGAGGGGGTTGCACTGAGCTATGATGAAACCACTGCACTCCTCTCTACTTAGGCAATAGAGTGAGATTCTATCTCAAAAACAAAAACAAACAAAATACCTCAATACTTTATCCTTTTCAGATTTGCCACAGTGCTTGGGCTTCCAGGATTCTTATGGTCTATATTACTCAGATTTCTTCTGACCTTAGAGTAGGCTTGAGGTCCTAAAGGTTAAACCTGCACCATCCAATCCCATAGCCACCAGCCACGGCAGCTAGTGAGCACTTGAAATCTGGCCAGTGCAAATGGAGAGGTGTTAAATTCACACCAGATTCCAAAGAACTAAGACATACATGAGGTGTTAATAATTTATTAAGCATTTATTTTATATTAATTATATGTTAGCATGATACCATCTTAGCTCTATTTGATGAAGTAAAATATATTATTGAAATTAATTTCACCTATTTGTCTTTGCTATGTTTTTTTAAATGTGACCACTAGAAAATTTTAAAAAGACCTATATTTTTGCTGGACAGTGTGGGGTTTGAGGTCTGGCTTGACAAAGGCAGATAGTGGAATATGGAAGGAGATAGCAGAGCTGATCTTTGGCACCAGACTAGGTGGGAAAGCTGAACTGGCTGCTGGGCTTTGGGAAGTTGGCCCCACCACTAGTGTCAGATGTGCCTCTCCCGCTTCAGTAGCATGTCACACCCGCTCCTATGACCCCTGCGTTAGAGCCTGCCTGGAGGCATCTACAGGGAAGTCACACACATGACTGGGCAGACGGTTAGGGTTAGTCACTCCTGACTCTCCCAACCTTCAGTCAAGCCCAGCCCTGGGAGCCCTGTCTGAATTAATCCATCCTCTCTCTATTCTAGGTCTCGGTGTCTTGCTGACTCTGTCACGATCAGAAGCCAAGAACTCTAGAGGTGTGTGTACTCATAGCCAAAGGCCAGAGGAGAGGAGATTGGGATCTGGAGACCCCCTTAAGGCTACTATAATGCTGCTGCTGTGAACAGGGGTTTACAAGCATGTCTTTCAGACGTTGCTTTCAATTCCTCTGGGTGTATACCCAGGGGTGTGATTGCTAGATCATATGGTAATTCTACATTTTGACTTCTTGAGGAACAATCGAACTGCTTTCCATAGAGGCTGCCTCATTTTACATCCCCCCAGCATGGCACAGGGTTCCAGTCTCTCCACTTTCTCAACAACACACATTATTTCCTAGTGGGTTACTTTCACATTAATGAAACTGAGTTTTTTGTAGACTGACTCCTGTCAGTCACTGATGGAGGGTCCTGCTCTTGAAAGGGCAAACAATGCCACCCTGCCAGGTGGTGAACAAAGGGGACTCTGGTGGCCAGAGAGAGCCCTCAGGGGCCCCAGCACACAGGTACTTGGACTCAGAGGTCAAATGTCAAGCACAAGTGGTGTTGGTTGCAGAAGTGGGATCTTCTGGCACTGTACACATCTGTGCCTAGCAGTGGGCTGAGTGGGAAAATGATGTCAGCAGAGATATTTCCAGGAGGACAGCCTTCTGATCACAGCATCTTATAGACTGTAGGTGCTAACGAATAGTTCTTGAATACATGATTTAGCAAAGGAAGACACTCTGTGTTCCCTGCAGCCTTCTGTCCTCAATGCCCTGAGCATGCCATCTGCTACAACAGCACCCACTGTGCCTGTGAGGATGGATTCCAGACCAGGTCTGGGAGGAGACACTTTTACAACTCCTATGACAGATGTGAAGGTAACAATATTATTTATAAGATTTAATTTGATCTCTCATTAGTGATAACTATACTGGTCATTGTGTCTTACATTTAAAGCACAGAAGTCCACAGACCAAGGAAAACCCATAGCTCTCCAACAGACTAAGTGACAAGGCACAGCTGTTGGACAGGTGCATCTGTCACCGAGTCCTTCAGATAGAGAGAGGAAATGGGAGTCCTTGCTTCAGGGCACTTTCTGTCCAGGGGCTTGAACCTCAACCCTGCTCCATCAGCAGGAAATGCTGATAACATGGAGAGATTCAAGGCATACAAACATCGCACAAGCCAGGATTTAACTGGTGTGTTTCTTTCACCTAGCCTGAAACCTTTCCTAATAATGTGTTAACTTACCCTTGTTTTGCATTTATTAAAAAAAATTGAGACTCACCATTAAGTAAAAGCAATAGTCCATCCTTATTCCAGTGATTTGACAAATCTCTTACACTATTTTTTGAATCTCCACATTTATCTGGGTCTATTTTTGAACCTTTGGTCCACTCCATTAGTCTATATTTAGTCATTCATGCATCAGCACCTCACTGTTTTGTCAAAGCTTCGTAGCTTTATATCTGGTTCCCACCTTGTAGTATTTCTGCCTATTCTTGCCTGATGGTATCAACTTGTCTCATCCTATAAAATACATGTAGATTATTGTACCAGGATTGCATTGGATTTATACATGAACATGAAGTGAACTCTAACTTTTATCATTTTGATTCATCCCAACTAAGAAAAGGAGTTCTTGGGTACAGGTTATTTGGGTGCATTTATGAACAAAGTTGAGCTAAAGATTCCATGGGCAAGGGAACTTGTATAGTTCTATGAAAATGGAAAGCAAAAATATTTCTCTTGATTCACAGATACTGATGAGTGCAAAACTGGGCTGGCAAAGTGCAAGAATATTGCATATTGTAGAAACAAAATTGGAACTTATGTCTGCAGTTGTATAGTAAACTATCCTCTCTTCAAATGGGTGGCTAGATGGTTTGAAAGTGACCATCCAGATTGTTATGGTAAGAACATAACTTTTCTTTTGTGGATACTTTTTTTTTTTATTAAGTCATAGCTGTGTACATTAATACTATCATGGGGTACAGTGGGTTGTTTCCATATACAATTTGGAATACTTTCATCCAACTGGTTAACATGGCCTTCATGTCATTTTCTTAGTTTATGATTTATGTCTCCATACAGTTCTCAATCCTGGTCTTCCAAAAAAAAAAAAAATCTCTGATTTGTTTTCTGCACATTTAATTCCCTTAATTTCAATTCCTATGTCTGTCTATTTCTCTGCATCTCAAACTTGTGAGTTCATCTGTCACCTCTTCTGGTTCATCTGTTCATCTCTTGCCAGCAGAACACCAAGGCTTGTCTTCACTTTCCCTCTTTCCTTATCTGTAAATTCATTCTCCAACAATGAGAACTCTGGCTGTTACCATCCACCATATATTTGTTTATTTTTTCAATCCTAAGTTCATGTTTTGAGTTAGATGGATTGGACTTATGTGCTGCCTTAAGTGCTCCCTTATTATCTCTTTTCTGTTTAACTTGTGTATACCTCATCTGTAAGACTAAGATCTGTGGTACATACTAAGTTACTCTCTCCCCAGTTTTGTGGCTTAAATAACACAAATTTATGTTTTAATATTTTGTTGTACAAGCATGGCTTAATTGGGTCCTTTGCTTCAGAATCTATTACATCTGCTATAAAGGTGTTTCCTGGACAGTGGTTTGATCTGGAGGCTTGACTATGGCTGGATCTCTTTGTGCCTCATTAACATGATGGCTAGAAATATCCAGTTTTTTAAAAGCCATTGGACTGATGCCCTCAGTTCCTTTTTAGAAGTCCAGTGCACTACTCATTGTGCAACAGAGCCACCTCTCAGTTCCTTTTTAGTGGTTGTTGGGAGCAGTCGTCAGTTCTATATGTGTGCGCTTCTATCACTTGCTTTATTATATCAAAGACCTGAACACAACTAGACAGTGTCAATAGGAGAAAAGTCATAGTCTTCTATAACCTAATCACAGTAGTGGCACCCTATTACTTTTACTGGACTAAGTTCATTAGTAATGAGTTACTGAGTCCAGTCCACTGTCAATGGGAGGAGATTACACAAGAATGAGAATATAAAGAGGCAGGGATAGGGCGGCACTTGTGGCTCAGTGGGTAGGGCACCGGCCCCATATACTGAGAGTGGTGGGTTTGAACCTGGCCCCAGCCAGCTAAAACAGCAATGAGAATTGCAACAAAAAATAGCTGAGCATTTGTTGTGGCAGGCACCCGTAGTCCCAGATACTCAGGAGGCTGAGGCAAGGGAATTGCTTAAGCCCAAGAATTGGAGGTTGCTGTGAGCTGTGACATCATTGCACTCTATTGAGGGTGACAAAAGTGAGATTCTGTCTCATAAGAAAAAAAAAAGAGGCAGGGATAATTGTACACCACTTCAGAATCTTTTTTTCTGGGTTGAATACTGTGCTCTCCAATTTTGTGTCCACCTGGAACTTGTGAATATGATCTTCTTTGGAAATAGGGTCTTTGCAGACACAATCAAGTGAAAATGAGATAATACTAGATTAGGGAGGAGCTTAAATCTTATATAACTGGTGTTCTTATAAAAAGAGGGTAATTTGGAAAAAGACTCACACAGAGAGGGAAGAGGGCCATGTGAAGGCACAGATTGGAGTTTTGCTGCCATAACGCAGGGAGAGCTAAAGATTGCTGGTAAGTACCAGAAGATAAGATGATTCCTTAGAGTCTTTCTAAAAGGGAACATGGTCCTGCTGACACCATGGTTACAGACTTTTAGCTTTCCAAGGTGTGAGACAGTATGTTCATGTTGCTTTAAGCCACCAAGTTTATGCCATTATGTTTTAACAGTCCTAACAAACTAGTGTACCTCACCTATATTTTATGATTACTAATGCATGAAAAACACTTACCAGTCCTAGGTATCAAGGAAGGCTCAGTAAATATTAGTTATTATGCTACATATGCCTGTTATAACCTTCTGCATTCTCTGAGATGATATACTGTAGTTGTCATTGTAGACAGCTGCTTCTATAATATTAATTCAATTAATGCTGATTTTTTCAGGAATCCTTCCCTACAACCCTGATATGTTGAGTTCTCTGCTGTACATTGTGATTGCCTCCTACTTATTAAGAGTCTCACTCACAATTGCTTTATTATTTGTAATTCTTTGCTAAATGCCTTTGCTTTGAGATTATAAACTGCATGGGAGCACATACTTGGTCTCCTTTACTACCATACATCTATGTGGTTTAGCATAGTGTCTAGTCTTAGTAGGTGATCAATAAATACTGTTGACTGATGTATTAAACTGAAAGCTGCATTCTAATTACCTTCTATAATCCTACTGTAAATATATTTTGGCTTTATTTGAAGGGAGTTAGGGTGGCCTGGAGCAACATCAGGGAAAGACCCAACTTAAGGGTGATTGGAAGAAGTGGTGTGACCAGGGTGTATTTTATTCTATAACCCATTTAATATCTACTCTTTTTCCCATAGAGAACAGTAGTGGTAAGATACAGCCACGAGCGAATATTTGGGTAAGTGGAGTGAAGCCCAGGTTAGGGGAACTGCTGGTCCATCTCACATTATTCTCCTACTTTAACGCTAGCATAATTCCTCATGATTTTTACAAGAGAACTGTTTCATCCAGGAGTGATTTTGTCCTCTACCCTAAGGTCCTCTAAGGGTCCTCTGTTAATTTCTAGGAATGCTTTTGATTTTCACAACTTCAGATGTAGTGGGGAAGGTGTTTTACTGAACAGATCATGGCACAGCTCAGTATCCCATTATGTTTAAAACAGCCTTCCACAACCAAAAATTGGCTGGTCTCAGATGTCAACTGAAATTAAGACACTCAGGGAAAAGTGACAACGCCTTAGCTGTCATTTGAAGACTTGTGGCAGTGTTTACAAATTCATGTCCACACTCACCTAATAGCACTTCAATAAATACTGTCTTCTGAGCTCACTCTACCACATTTATGCATATTACTGCTTTATGAAGTTTTAGTGAGCATCTATCTAATTAAGTTTATTTCTTTGTCAGGAAAATCTAAGGGACACTGGAAGCAAAAAGGATGTTGCGAGCAATGCTACCCAATTACTTCAGATAGTTCAACTGAGTATCTGGAATGAAAGTTTTGTTTCTCCAGGAAAAGGTGGAAATTCTTTGTTTGATATAGGTAAGAGGTGCTGAGTAGACTCCCGTTACCTCCAGAAAGAGATCTGGGTTCCTGCACTGGCAGGGCCTATGAATGATAAAATCAGTTTGCTCCCAGAATTATTCTTCCCTGCTAAGAAGTAGGACCTTTCCTGCATTAGTAGGACCCTTCCTTCAAAAATATAAATTCAAGGGAATTAACCATCTCTCTTCCCTATTCCAACTTCCCTTAGTACAGCAATAATTATTTAAGAATATATCCACGTCCTACTAGAGCTGGTAGAAAGACAACCAGTTTGGATTGTTTTTCCACTGTGCTCTCACATAGTCACAGCAATGCAGACTACTTCATCTTTGGTTCACAAAATATGTGTAGATGTTTTCCTCCACTGAACAAGCAAATCTCCAGCAGATAGCAGTAATTCAATTCTGGTATCATCTACCTGGAGTTAGCTTCTGATCCCACAGTCTGAAGGCTTAGTCCCTCAAGAATACCTTCACTTCAGACACCAATGGCAAGTCCCAGGTTGAAGCCTGTACTTTTTTTTTTGAGTGTTTTTCTTTCAAATTAATATGAGGGTACAATTTTTAGGCTACATAGCTCTCACTTCAAGGGTAAAATTCCATTTGTAGAAGAGCCTGTCACCCAGGGTGCGTGTCATACACCCTCATGTGCACATTAGGTTAGATCCCGCCTCATGCCCTGCCGTACATCCTCCCCTGAACCCCCTCCCACTTCCCTCTACCCCTGAAGTGACTATATTAGTGTTTTATTGTTCTTATGAGCATGTATTTGTTTATATATTGATTTCATATTAGTATGGAGTACATTGGATATTTATTTTTCCATTCTTGTGACACTTTACTAAGAAGAATGTATTTCTACTCCATCCAGATAAATGTAAAACATGTAAATTCTCCATCTTTTTTAATAGCTAATTGATATTCCATGGTATACATATATCACAGTTTGTTGATCCATTTATGGGTTGATTGGCACTTAGGTTGTTTCCTTCACTTGGCAATTATGAATTAAGCTGCTAAAAACATTCTAGTGCAAATGTCTTTGTGGTAAAATGATTTTTGTTCTTCTGGGTAGATAGTAATGGGATTGCAGGGTCAAATGGAAAGTCTACTTTTAGATCTTCGAGGATTCTCCATACTTATCTCCAGAAAGACTGTATTAGTTTGCAATCCCAGTAGCAATGTAGAAGAGTTCCCTTCTCTCCATATCCACACCAACAACTGGTGTTTTGGAATTTTGTGATGTGGACTAATCTTGCTGGGATTAGGTGATATCTTAGAATGATTTTGATTTTAATTTCTCTGATGATTAAAGTCAAGCATTTTTTCATGTGTTTGCTGTACTTTTATCTGTCATCCTTGGAGAAATTTCTATTCAAATATCTTGCCCACTTATAGAGAGGGTTGTTTGCAATTTTGTTATTGTTTAATTTGAATTCTCTGTAGATTCTAGTTATCAGACATTTTTCATATTCATAACATGCAAAAATCTTCTCCCATTCCAAAGGCTGTCTGTTTGCTTTGTTTGTGGTACCCTTAGCTGTGCAAAAGCTTTTTAGCCTAATCAATTCCCAGTGATTTATTTTTGGTGTTGCTGAAATTTCCAGGGGGGAGGTCTTCATCATAAAGTTTTTCACAGGGCAACATCTTCAAGTGTTTTCTCTACACTGTATTCTAGAATTTTTATTGTTTTATGTATTAAATTTAAAACTCTTATCCAAGGAGAATCAATTTTTGTCAAAGATGAGAGGTGCTGGTCCAGTTTCAGTCTTCTACGTGTGCATAACAAGTTCTCCCAGCACCATTTGTTAAATAAGGATTCTATTCTCCATTGCATGTTTTTATTTGGCTTATCAAAGTTTAAATGACAATATGCGGCTGGGTTCATCTCTAGATTCTCTATCCTATTTCATAGATCTACATCTCTATTTTTGTGCCAGTACCATGCTGGGTTTTTCTCATTTTTGTCTTATTTTATTTTATTATGTCATATATACATAGATCATGAATACATTTATGC
>CAUYQV010104685.1:0-13645 GCA_963574575.1 Galagoides demidoff | reverse complement strand
GACTAAACATATTAAAATGCAGTCTGCATTTTAGGCTCTGTCCATCAAAAGATGAGGCAAAGGAACAGAAGGTACAAGGCCACTTTGAGCACGACCTCCACAAATAAACAAGACCCAGTTCATGGTTGGTAGTCAAAAATCGGGAAGGAAGGAGGGATGGAACTAGTCAGCTGCCTTGCTGAAAACACAGCACGGAAGGGAAGTCCAGCCCGCTATCAAGTTACTGATGGAAATCAGCGATGGAATAAATCTTCTGTTCTTTGCTTTCCCAGGCAAGTTTCTGTTCCACTCTTAGGAAATGTTGGTTAGTAAGAAAGGGGGTGTACTGAGGTATGACCACTCCACCCATCCTGTTGTGCCCAGGAAACTTACTTTTTTTTTTTTTAAACATTTATTAATATATTTATTTATTTTATTAAATCATAGCTGTGTACATTAATGCAATTATGGGGTACAATGTGCTGGTTTTATATACAATTTGAAATACTTTCATCAAACTGGAACTTACTTTTTAAGGTTTTCTGGGATTTTCTTGGCCAAGAGGAGTTTGATTAGTCTGTTGGAGGGTTAGAATTTTGTTTTTATTGTGTACTATAAACCCTTTTCCCTATCCCAAAATAAGCTCTGGGGTCTGGGGTGCATTGAGTCCTTCTGTTAAGAGTGTTTTATTTTGCTGTATCATAGACCCCTGGACGCCTGGGATGTTTGAGTTTAGACATACTCAGAGCTTAGGGATTTGAAAGAAAGTTTGAAAGATCAGCCCCAGTACTAATATGACTGGCCAATTACGGAATGATCAACCATGATGCTAATTCATTAATTTGAGATTTTAGAAAACAATATCTAACTTTCAAACAAAAAATTTGGATCCTATTATGACTTAATTATGTTCCCTCCCCAAATCATATGTGGAAGTTTCAACCCCTAGTTTCTCTGAATGTTAAATGCATTCAGAGATGAGGCATTTAAACAGATGATTAAGTTTAAATGGGGTCATTGGGGGTGCCCTGATTCATTATGACTGGGGTCCTAATGAGCAGAGGCGAGTAGGAGACGCCACGCAGAGGGAAGTCCATGTGCAGGCACAGCGTTGCCTACAAGTCCGGGAGAGGAGCCGCCAGAGAAAACCAGCCTTGCCTGCATCTTCACCTTGGACTGCCAGCCTCCAGGACTGTGCAAGTGTACAGTCCTGTGGTCGCAGCTGCCTGGGCTGTGCAGCGTCTGTCAGGGCAGCTGAGCAGGCTGACACAGGCCTCTGTTCCTGACACCACTGCTCCAGGCACTGGGCACAAAGCAGTGAAGAGAACAGACTCCTGTGCTGCCTTGGGAGCCTGCACTGTGAGTGCTCTCAGCTGAGCTCTGTTCATGAGCTGAACTCTTGGCTTGGCAAGGTACTGCCATGAACCTGCAGGTTCAGGGGCAGATGGAGCCATCAACTGAGAATTACTAGAGCATACTCATCTGTATCAGAGGAGATGGTCACAGCTAATGCTATTTTCTGCCTATCAGGATAAGATGCATTAATCAATTGAGATAGGAAATATTTCTTCTGCAATCTGTTTCCAGGCTCCTTGCTAGATGTGGGTATAGAGATCTCAGTTGGGTTCTGGGCCCCTATTGAGGCCCCCACAGTCTGCATGTTAACCAATGAGTGAAGGCGTAATTAAAGTGAGAGCCACATGGAAAGACACAAATAAGGTGGCCAAGCTGGTGAAGAGAGACTTGGGAGGCCTCCATGGAGGGGCTCGTCAGGAGAGGGCCACTTGGCAGCAAACTGTAAGTATAGTCTGAGGCCTGGAAGGAGCTGGTGGGAGCAGGGCAATAGTCTGCCAGGCAGAGGGAGCAGATGTGCAAAGCCCTGGAGCTGGGGAAGGGCTTGATGGATTGAGGAAGGGCAAGTGAGAGGGCAGGGTGAAGAAGATGGAGGAGGTGAGTCCCCTGTGTCCTGTGGCTGTGGAGAGGCAGCTGAATGTTATTTATGTTGATGTTCTTAACTAGGAGCTCACAGAGCGTTGTTTGTGAGCGAGGAACAGTGTGAATCTGTAGGAGTGTGGAAGAACCTTTGGCTTCCTGGGACAGAGGCTGGGGTGAGGAGTGCAGGCACTGGGGACTCATTCAGCCTCCATCCAGGCCATAGGGGCAGTGGCCAGTGCTAGAGCAGGGGGCTACCCTTTCCCACACTCGGCTGCTCTGGGCCGCACTACCAGCCTTGAGGCCAGGCATGGTGTCCTCAATTCTCACTTTGACCTCTTAAGTGGTGGGGGTTAAAAATGTATTTCTTTACCTTTAAACATTGTTTTTTTTTTTTTAAATAAAGAACTGAATGATGCAGAATTTTTAACAATTAACTTAATACTGATTGAGGCCACATACTTATTTTAATAGCTGACTTTCCTTCTGTCCTTACCAAGTGCCAGATACCATTCTGTACCTTTCATGTACGTGTTCTGTTACCTTCACAGTCACAACGATCAAGCAGTAAGATGGAAGCATGGTTGCTTCATTTCTCAGATGAAGATTTTATTGGGCCTTACTTTATTTTTAAAATAATAATATAATAAAATTCTTATTGCTCTTTTATGATGGGACACCCAGATGTGTAGATCTGCACACGTGTACATACGCACATGGACACACACAGTAGCCATGATCAACTTTCACACAGAGAGCTACAGTATAGCTGCAGCATAAACCGTGCTTGTTTTCACAGCACTGTGCATGTTTTTAAATAAAAAATGGTCCAAAAACAAAGAGAGAATCAGTTTTGGGAGGGGATAAGGTTATGCTAAAAGTTTCAGAGATTTTCTGGAAAATAAAAAGGTGTAAAAGTGTAATGCATGGCTCACTATTATAAACTAACATATTGTGGCATGTCCTCATATTTCAGTGATGTATAAGCGGGATCTTTGTATGATACAGCCATTCTATAAAGGAAACTGTAAAAGGGACCATTAAACAAAATAAATGCCAAAAACATCATTAAAATTTGAATAATACCACAAATACTTAATGTTAACATTTATCATTTTTACAATGAAGGCTTAAAACTCACAAATCAAGCATTTTGTTCTCTGTGGCTTTAATCTTTCATGACAAATAGTCCAGACAGAAATGTCTTTCCGTTTTCATTGGCATTGCTTGAATTGTCCAATAAACATTTTTGAGTTAGGATTTTAGTACCTATTACTTCTTCTAAGTTCATTTTTCCACTTCTTTTTTTGTATTTGCCCTGTGCTTTGGTTTCAGAATTGAAACTGATGCCTGGTTGTTGATCCACTTTCATCCTATGTCGGAGGACTTGAGAGAGACCTTCACCTTTTCTCTGTGAATTGTGTTCTCCATGGAGAACATTTTCTTTTAAACGTCTACCTACTAATGATTTTGTTAAATAAGCAATTTCAGTTTTGACAGCAAAAAAATTAACCTTTCCCATTTCATATATAAAGCACGTTTAAAGCAAGTTCCTGTGTCACTCAGAAGTTCATAACGTTCCACTTTATATTAATGACTAATCTTCAGCTGTCACAAAGCAATTTTATTCACATGGGGTGTTTGTAAGATCCTTTGGATCATTCTTTAGGATATATCCTATCTACCACCTGAAATGACTTACAGTTTTTTTTTTTTTCACTTGGGTATTTTTGCAAAAGGAAATTTCTCACTAGAGAATTATTTAAATATATTATAATTTTCCTTATACTTAAAATTGTGACAGAGACCTCATTTTGTAGAGCATACTAATCAGATGTGCCTGCACAACCTGGTCCAGTGTTACTGCTGCCATCATTCCGTTATTCCAAATCTGCACAGAATTCACTTTTGATGCTGCTTGGTTTGAGTACTGAGTACTTACAGTGCTGAGTGCTTCTGGAATTTCACCCCAAGGTCTTGAGGCTCATCTCAGAGAGGACTTGCTTCCAAGTTTACTTATATGACAGAAGATTTACTTCCAAGGTCACCTGGATGGTGCCTCTGCACAGGGTTCCCTCACAATATGGCTGGCTGCCTCAGAGCAACTGATTAAGAGGAGTAAGAGAGACAATCCTGAAATGAAGGCTCAGGCTTTTTTATAACCTCTTCTGGGGAATGACACTCATCACATTTGCCATGGGTTTAAGGAAAGTCATCAACTTGCCCACACTCAAAGGGAGGGGACCTCTGGGGGCTATTTTAGACACTCCTACTATATAATCACATCTACTTGAAGTTCTAATATAAAATATTCTAAACTTTGCTGAAGTATAGATAGTACTTTTTGTCCAGAAAAGTTCCATGAATTTTCATTAAACCTAGATTCAATGAAGTCTCAATGTAAGAAATATGAATATTAACATAGTTTTAATTCTAACAATTGGTCCACTCATCTACCTAAATGTTTATTCTTGTATTTTCACATTTGAAAGCATCAGATCGATGTGCAGCTGTTCTACTGTACTATAAAAGTTAATATTAATGTCATAATTGATGATGGACTCTTTGGCTATTACTGTCTTTTGCTTAAAAAAAATCAGCGTTTACCCTCCTTAAATCTTGTGTTTTTTTTTTTTTTTTTTTTTTAGTGGTGTGCTGGGACCAGCTCCCAGTAGCACAACCGTGGCCCCTGAGAGCCAATTGATAGCATCTCTTCTCAACTCTGCATTGAGTGATGTCATGTTAGTAGCTCAAAGTTGGCCCTTACAGAGGTATTTATGCTGTGCAATTTGGCAAAAGTTATAAACCAAGGCCTCTATTGCTGCTGAGAGTTGGTTGTTAAACACTGACCTATTATAAATTTGTGCATTGTTCCTTTAAGGTGGTTGCTGTCAGTCATAATGACTATTTTTAGAGTTTTATTTTTCCATTTTCATATCAATACCCAACATGCCAAAGAAAAACACAATTCAATGATGCTTTACTTAGCAATGACTTAAAACCGGGGTGTCCAACCTTTTGGATCCTCGGGTCACATTGGAAGAAGAAGGGCTGTCTTGGGCCACACATTAAATGCACAAACACTGAGGAAAAAACAGGTCCCTGCATAATCTTCATGGTATCTCACCACAGGTAAGCAAAAAATCCTCACATAATAATTCTGATTATGCAGTGGTTCATTCAGAATCTTTTAAAAATCATAAAACAGATCCCAAGTTTGCAATCACTGATATAGAAAATGTACATATCTGAGCAATAAAACATCTTGGTTTTTTGATTTTTTTATCATATAAGTAAAAGTGGGCAATATAAAACTAGTTGGATATTTGACATTGTATTTCAGAAACTAATGCATTAATATCTGGTTTGATGAAGGTAGTTGCAATGCTCAGTGAGTTCTCAAGGAGCTCACTTTGCACAGGGTGCAAATATCATCAGGTATTTTGGTTCTAATTTTACTTTTGAAAATAGTAAATATTTCATTCTTGAAAATAGTTGCCTGCAAATATAGCTTCTGCCAAAAAGCCATGACATGAGTAAGGTGTGATTGTGAAGCTATTTGTCTCAGGGAAGATGAGATCTTTATAAGTCCAGTAAAGAGACATAATCATTTTTTTCTTTAAGTTGAATGAATGTCAGATTACAACTCTATGCATTCCATTTGAAAACTGGCATGTAACATATTTATTTTGACTGAAAATGGAGTCACAAATGGACCAAAGTATTAATTATTTTCCCTGAAATTTTGAATTTGTTTTCAAATTCTTGTGTCAAATAAAAAAGCAAGGCTGCATGGTTTTTGCTGTTCACGGGACTTTGTTTAGCCAACATGTTGAATGCATAAAATTATTTGCCTTAATTAATTTGAGCTTGTCATAATTTTAGTTTCATTTAGAATATTTTTATGTTTTGAAACACTGTACGTGTATTCATAAGTTGGTTTTCTCTTTGAAATTTATAAATGTTTCACTCATTTAAATGAGTGATTAAATCTACTAACAATACTAAATCTGTAAGCCAGTTTTCTTTGTCAAGTTCTGGCATGAAGCTAGGTTTTCACGACTTGATATCATGTCCCAAATTATAAAATCTTTTTGACATTTGGCCTTGACTTAGCCATCTTACTTCCAAAAAATAAGTGATGTTTCCACAGTCAGCATCAATACTTTTAATGAATTACTAGAATTGGGGATGAGTCAATCCCTTGGCACTTATGAAATTAACAGTCTTGGGGATGATTTGCTTGACATTATCCATTCTTATAGT
This sequence comes from Galagoides demidoff, assembly GCA_963574575.1. Lineage (NCBI taxonomy): Eukaryota > Metazoa > Chordata > Mammalia > Primates > Galagidae > Galagoides > Galagoides demidoff. The sequence goes on along the minus strand of CAUYQV010104685.1, from coordinate 7,468 downwards.
TTTTGTGCATAAGTTTTCTTGATGTACTGTGCAATGATACTTCATCAAACATGAGTTGTGGGTGGCAATTTCATTGTCTTCTATTCATTTTTCAAGTCCCTCTCTTTTACCTACTGTTTCTGGGGCACCATCAGTAGTAACTATACCAGATGCATTGACAGTGGACAAAGAAAATTACTTTAACACACTTTTTACTGCTTTGAATAAATCTCTTGATTTAGTCATGTCTTTTTTTTTTTTTTGTCGGGACTGTGTTTGAACCCACCACCTCCAGCATATGGGGCTGGCACCCTACTGCTTTGAGCCACAGGCACCATCCAGTCATGTCTTTTTATGGCATTAAAGAAGCCATTTCTTCAGTGGCATCGTATCTGTCATCAGTACCCCTAAAAATGGCAAGTTGAGCTATATTTGTAGCATGGGTGCTGTCATCCATCACCACAGCATAAAATTTAAAATTAGCCACTTTACTCTCCAAACTTCATTCAGTAGATTTGCCAATTTCTTCGATTTGCCTGGCTATACTCTCTTAAGATAAACTGATTTTAGAAATATTCCCCCTTTTCTCAAGGCAAATTTTATCTACCATATTTTCCATACATTGTTTAATAAATTCGCAATCAGTAATGGTTTTTTTTTTTTTTTTTGCTATTAAATATCTTACCACATAGCTAGTTTTTGCAAGGGAATCTGAGTTGTAACTTTTTCCTTTTTGAGTTATCACTTTCTAAAAAAAATTGGTTGAGAGAATTTTCTTCAGTTCCACTATTTTGTCATTACAATATAGTCCTTCATACGCATTGAATTTGGCAGCATGTATTTGCAAATGCCTCTTCAAATTACAGTCTTTGAAAACTTACTCAAATTCCTTACAAATTAAGCAGAGTGCCTTACTATTTGCTTTGACGAAAAGGTAGTTTACTGTTCATTTTTCATTGAACAATCTTCCTTCATCTACAATTTGTCTTGGGTTTTGTTATCTTTTGTTGTAGAAGCATGCTGACATTAAAAAAATAATATTAGATAAGGGACTACATTTACTTTGATTATAAAAATTAATTTAAAGGAAAATAGAAAGTGAGGTTGGGCCCTTCCACATCTTGGCTGCCTAAACAGGGCAAGATGGAGGGCTGATTGAAAGTGCAGTGTATTATGGGTAGGATGCCACCAAAGTGTGGAAGTCCCCTTAATAATCAAATAAGAATGCTCACCTGACTTCTAAATAATGTTAAATGCCTAACATTGCAAAAGTTTGCTGAAATATTATTGATAATCGCTGCCTCGCCAAGACACCACAAGCATATGTGATGCCTGATGGTGCCAGTTTCTTGTCTATGCTTGGAGAAAAACACAGTGGAAGCTGTGCACTGCCAGGAAATGGAAGCCACACATGGGTATAAATTGTAGAGCATATGTGTGTGTGTATTTTGTGTGACATCGTGACACAATGTTATCATCTACAAAGTTGGCGGTCATGAACTGGGCAATCAAGTTCCACCAAAAAATTGCACACAAAAATATCTTGTAATGTTTTAGTAAATTTATGATTCTGTCTTACTGCATTCCCATGTGGCTTGTGGGCCATGGGTTGGACACCCCTGATTTATAACATATCTGGTGATGAGATGAATGACTTCATTTATTTCTCTTATTCTTCAAATATTTTTCATATTCTTAATTATGAATATTTCAAAATTACCTAATAAATAATAAATTGAAACTATTACATACATTTTGGCAAATAGTGAATATTCAAACCCTCTGCAAATACTATTGGATAGCACTTTATACCCAGATCTGTGAACAAAGTTAATAGCACTCTTCAGAATTATGTGTTAAGTTGCTGTAAGTTTACATCTAAAATCCTAGTGACCCAGGATGGCTATGAATTCAGCAAAACACCAAATCATAAATTTACTTCAAGTTAAGGAATTATTTTGTTTTGAAAGCTTATATTTCTTGGAACATCACTTGTAGGGTTTGTATAAAGTACACCACACACGTAAACATGAGAATACTTATTTTAGTTGCAAGAATGACTTACTGTTAGCAGCCAGCAAAACCTTGAACTCAGCAGCGCCATGGCAACAGATGTAGAAAGGATGGGCTTGTTAGATTATTGACGTTTTTCTCCTGCTTGCCCCTGAACCTTCAGCTGCTCCTGTGTGCTTTTGCCTGGCTACTGGCAAATCCCTTCAACCCCTGACACCTGTATATTGATTGCTGGGCTTTAACTGTTCTCAGGAGAATCACTAAACTTTTCCTAAATTTGACTGATTTCTTTGTGATGAAGGATTTGAGAAATATAATTTCCCCCCAGAATGCAGGAAAGGAATCGCTACATGGAAACATTATCTCTATTTACTTTCTTTTTTTTTTTTTTTTAGCTTTTCTAGCTTGACTCTTCTGGTTATATTTCATCTTGTGTTTTTCTACTACAGTACAACAAATTATGTCTTTATTTATTACTGTGTGTGTGTATAGCATAAATTTTAAAAGGTGTGGATTTTATGAAATACAAAAGCAAACATTTTATAAAGAAATAGACCTTGCTCCGTTCCTCATTAGTTTATATGTGTATAACTGAGGGAACTTTATGTGGTTTCTTAAGATGTAGATCACCTAGCCCAAATGGGCAAAAGCCTATGATGGGGATACTGTGATGTAGCCTGAGTCCTCTAGCGTGGATAATGTATAAGCGCTAACAAGCTGTATCCCGGAAAATGTTCAATTGATTAATATTAATAAAAATACACATCAGTGTTCTTACTGACATTTCTAGACCTCCTCTGGTCAGTATTATTTAATACATGTCATTAAGGTCCATTAGAAATATCGAGGTAGAGGTATATAAAAATAATGAAATAAAACATAAGAAAATAAAACAAAAAACTTCAGTAACATCATTTTGTCTGAGATTTTCTTTCCAAAAAATAGAGGTGGAAAATATAAAGGTAAAGCAAAACTAAAAAAAATTTTATAAAAAGGGAGAGTATCAGGTCCTCAGAGAAAGGCTCGGTGAAGTCTGTGGAGGAAGCTCAGTGTCTGGGTCCTCTCTCTGTGGTTTCTGAACCCAACCAAATGGCCACACTTTGAACTAGTGGCCTTTTATTCTACTTCTATAATTACTGTAATTGCCTGTGACACAAATAATTTACTCTGCGTGGAGAATCATCGTGCATTTGGTTCTATTTTTTACTGTAAGCTTTGACCACAGACGACTGTGTGTTTACTTTTCCTAATAGCTCTACACAAGGAATACTAATGGCAGCTGTTCCGAGAAGGAAGCCTGGAGAATCAGGAGAATATAAATAGGCTATGCACATTCTAAAGTCACGCTGTTTTTTTTAATGTGAAAATTTCAATAGTATATGCCAAGGTACAGGAAAGAGTAAAATGAACTCCATGCATCATTTTTCATTATATTGGCCATCATCGTGGCCAACTTTCTTACTTCCTCATCCTGGGGATTATTTTGAAGCAATTGCAGACATTTCAGGAATCTTAGCTATTGTTTCCTTTGTGTACGTATATCTGAAAGATAATAACTCACACACACACACACACACACACACACACACTTTTCCATTGGTTAGTTAATTGGCTGCTATTTTATCTCCACATATTTTTAGGGTTGCTTCTCCGTTCCCTTCCCCTTTTTCTCTTTCCTTCTTCTTCCCCTCTTCCTCCTCCTTCTTTTTCTCCTTAATTCTTTCCAGTTTGTTCAATAAGAAGCCTAGATTATTTGTCCTCTGTAATTTCCCACACTAGATTTTGCTGATTGCATCTCCTTGATGTAATTTAACACACTCTTTTGTCTCCTGTATTCCCTTTGCTGTGCCTAATAGAGACTTTATCAGATTCGAATTCAACTTTGCGGAGACTTGCAACAGAGCCTCATGAACATGCATCAGGAGGCATGAAGTGTCTAGCAGTAGCTCTTTGTGAGAAGAGAGCAACCTTGCTAGGCATTGTATGCATCTTTATAGTGGTAGGGGTTGCAAAATAATGGCATTTTACTTCTATCCTTCTTTATTCTTATTAAGTTAAAATATTATAAATATAATTTTGTCTTCATAAATTTCATTGCCTTGAATTATATTCCTTTAGGAAAAGCAAGATAAATGGTTTATTTTCCCCTTTATATTCAAGTTTTATATTTGTTAGGTAAAGTCTGAGTTGTGGTGGAGACCTTCACCCATGGCAGGGGCCATGTACCTGTGCATTACTCCCGCTAGGCAGGAACCCACTGAATCCCCTCAAATTGTGTTTTTCTCTCATGTGGGCCTGTTAATCTACTACTTTCAGTTTAGTGCTGAGTACATGGGATGCTGGCTTTTACATTCTTGAGATACTTTACTCAGGAGAATGTTTTCTAAATCCTTACCTGGAAGGTTAGAACATTCTAAATGGAAAGTCTACATTTTATTATGGCTGAATAGTATTCCATATTATACAATTACCTGGTGTTATCTAAAAGTGATGAATAAAGGTTTTGTTTTTGAAAAATCACTAAGAATGCCTGTATCCTAAAGGACTTGATATATTTCAATATATTTCAGTCTTTATCCTCATTGTCCTGGTTTTGGCAACAGGAGTTTCTGCCAGTTGGTGCCTGAATCTTCCTGGCATGACCTCATTAGTCTGTGACAGCCACTTTGCTTTCTGTTACAATTAAAGGGCATATCGTAAATCCCCTCCTTTACACATGGAATCATAGTTTTCTACAAGGAACTTTGCATTTTTTGGCAGATGTAACAAATTTTTATTTCCAGAAAGAATGATTTCTTTGAATTGAAACTTTTAATTGAGATACTTGGGGATTCCCATGCAGTTGGGAGAATTAATACAGAAAGATCCAGTGTGTCCCTCACCCAGCTGCCTCCCACGGTGATATTTCGCATCACCATAGTATTGTCATGACTGGGAAACTGACACTGATCTCACCACATTTCACTAATTTCACATGCACTCATTTGTGGGTGTGTGTTTAGTTCTGTGTACAATATCCCATGTGTAGATTTGCATAATTGCTGTCACAGTCCAGATGCAGAAGGAGTTAATAACAAGGATGCATTAGGACGCTCTCTCAGAGGCATAGCCATGGATCCCTGGAACCCGCTCATTCAGGAGTTCAAATTAGCCATGAGTGTAGGAAACATAAACAAATGGCATTGTGTGATGTGATCCTGCCATTAGTAGCCATGAGTTGGAGAGGGGGACAAATGTAAACATCTGGTTCATTCTAAGGGCAGGACCTTGAGAAGCACTTTAAACTATATATATATATATATTTATTAAATCATAACTGTGTACATTAATGCAGTCATGGGGTACAATGTGCTGGTTTTATATACAATTTTAAATATTTTCATCAAACTGGTTAACATAGCCTTCATGTCATTTTCTTAGTTATTTTGTTAAGACATTTATATTCCACACTTAGTAAATTTCACATGTATCCTTGTAATATGCACATAGGTGTGGTGCCACCAATTACCCTCCCTCCATCCCCCTCCTTCCTCCCCTTCCCTCCCTTTCACCATATTGTTGGGCTATAATTGTTGGGCTATAATTCACCATATTTCATAGTAGGGTTGAGTACATTGGATACTTTTTCTTCCATTCTTGAGATACTTTGTTAGGAAGAATATGTTCCAGCCCCATCCATGTAAACATGAAAGAGATAAAGTCTCCATCTTTCTTTAAGGCTGCATAATATTCCATGGTGTACATATATCACAATTTATTGATTCATTCGTGGGTCGATGGGCACTTGGGCTTCTTCCATGACTTAGCAATTAGGAATTGGGTTTCAATAAACATTCTGGTACAAATATCTTTGTTATAATGTGATTTTTGGTCTTCCAGATATATACCTAGTAGAGAAATCGTAGGATTGAATGCAGGTCTATTTTTAGTTCTTTAAGTGTTCTCCAAACATCTTTGCAAAGGGAATGTATTAGTTTGCATTCCCACCAGCAGTGTAGAAGTGTTCACTTTTCTCCACATCCATGCCAACATCTGGTTTTGGGGTCTTGTAATGTGGGCTAATCTTACTGGAGTTAGATCATATCTCAAAGTGGTTTTGATTTGCATTTCTCTGATGATTAAGGATGATGAGAATTTTTTTATATATCTGTAGGTTATGTGCCTGTCTTCTTCAGAGAAGTTTCTCTTCAAGTCCTTTGCCCACCCAGAGATGGAATCACTTGTTCTTTTCTTGCTAATAAATTTGAGTTCTCTGTGGATTCTGGTTATTAAACCTTTGTTTGAGACATAACCTGCAAATATCTTCTCCCATTCTGAGGGTTGTCTGCATGCTTTACTTACTGTGTTCTTGGCTGTGCAGAAGCTTTTTAGTTTGATCAGGTCCCAGTAGTGTATTTTTGATGCTGCTTCCATTGCCCAGGGGATCCTCCTCATAAAATATTTGACCAAGCCAATTTCTTCAAGAGTTATCTCTGCACTTTATTCTAGTATTTTTATAGTTTCATGTCTTAAGATTAAATATTTAATCCAGTTGAGAGTCTATCTTAGTTAATGGTGAAAGGTGTGGGTACAGTTTCAGTCTTCTATAGGTTGCCACCCAGTTCACCCTGCACCATTTGTTAAATAGAGAATCTTTTCCCCACTGAATGTTTTTAATTAGCTTGTCAAAGATCAAATAATGGTAAGTAGCTGGGTTCATCTCTTGGTTCTCTATTCTGTTCCATATATCTACCTCTCTGTTTTTGTGCCAATACCATGCTATTTTGATCACTATGGATTTATAGTATAATCTGAGGTCTGGTAGCATGATTCTTCCTGCTTTGTGTTTATTTCTGAGAAATGTCCTGGCTATTCAAGTTTTTTTCTGATTCCATATAAAATAAAGTATCATTTTTTCGAGATCTTTAAAGTATGACAGTGGAGCTTTAAAAGGGATTGCATTAAAATTGTATATTGCTTTGGGTAGTATGGACATTTAACAATATTGATTCTTCCCAGCCATGAGCATGGTATGTTTTTCCATTTGTTAGCATTTTTAGCTATTTCTTTTCTTAGAGTTTCGTAGTTCTCTTTCTAGAAATCTTTCACATCCTTTGTTGGGTAAACTCCCAAATATTTCGTCTTCTTTGGCACTACTGTCAATGGAATAGAGTCCTTGACTGTTTTTTCAGCTTGACTATTGTTGGTATATATAAAAGCTACAGATATATGAGTGTTGATTTTGTAACCTGAGATGCTGCTGTATTCCTTGATCACTTCTGAGAGTTTTGTGGTAGAATCCCTGATGTTTTCCAGATTAGGGATTTTCACTTTTCTGTGAAGAGTGAAAGTTTGATCTCTTCTGACCCTATATGGATACCCTTGATGGCCTTTTCTTCCCTAATTAGATGGCTAAAACTTCTATTACAATGTTAAAGAGCAGTGGAGACAATGAGCCAACCTTGCCTCATTCCTGATCTGAGTGGAAATGATTTCA
>CAUYQV010104683.1:0-10196 GCA_963574575.1 Galagoides demidoff | reverse complement strand
TTTTGAGACAGAGCCTCAAGCTATCCCCCTGGGTAGAGTGCCATGGCATCACAGCTCATAGCAACCTCCAACTCCTGGGCTCAAACGAGTCTCCTGCCTCCGCCTCCCAAGTAGCTGGGCCCACAGGCGCCCGCCACAACGCCCGGCCATTTTTTGGTTGCAGCCATCTTTGTTGTTTGGCGGGCCCGGGCTGGGGATTCGAACCCACCACCTTAGGTGTACGTGGCTGGTGCCTTAGCCGATTGAGCCACAGGCGCCGAGCCGAGAACTTTTCTTAAAGAGAGTGACATTCAGGTGACCAGAAACTAAAAGAAGGACTCACATCGCATGACTCCTCATATAAACTCCCTAGAAATGTCAAAATGTCTTGCTGTTGTGATGTCCACGATTTGTATTTAAATTTTGTCTGACTGAATGGTAAAATAAAGTGTCCTAAAAACCCAGGGCAACCAGAATTTAGCATAAGAAATGAATTATTTCTGTACTAGTAGAATTTAATACTAGATTTAAGATAAAATTGAATTAATCTGCACTGAGTAAAGCAGACCCCTCTATGTTGCTCTCTAATGTATATCAGATATGCCCTGAATAAGAGATTAGGGAGCTTTATCTAGAATAAAATACAGCTAATTTGACCCTAGGTTTGCGATTTTTCTTTCCTTAAAGTGTTGAGTCTCAGCAAATAAGAGGTAATTTTATTTTAATGACTAATTGAGGATATTTAAATATATATTATTACTCAATAATATATAATTTAAACATATATATATGTATATACATACACCTGATTGAAAGGATCCCAATGTTTTCAGCCCCTAACTCTAAAAGATTTTGATTAGATCTCACTTGCTGTTGGCAAACCAATTCTATGTAAACTTTATTCTTTGTGTGTGTGATGGCCTCCATGCCTGGAATACTCCCAGAGGATAAGGCCATGATTTCTAATCAGCGAGGAAGGACAATCATAGTATCCATCACCAATAACCCTACCTGAAACACTATAATTTAGCCCCTCTTTAAGGACTCTTTCAAATAATTCAGCAGAGTCTCCATTATTTAGATTTGTTTGTGTCAAGTGAGAGTTGCAGTCTTGTGGGGTTATGATTCTGCTGGGGGTAGTTGTTTCTTGCCTCTCACCTGTTCTCCAGGGTAGAGTCCTGGTCCCTTTCTGAATAAAAGTGTCTCTTTCTGAACAAAAGCTAAAAAGCTAGCAGGCTGATTTCACTGTGCCATGTCCTCAAGGCCTCTGGGGCATCTGTCTCCTTTTGCTCCAGCTTATGATACCATCAGAGTTTTACTTTACTTGGGCGCAGACGTGGGTAAACATTGCCCCTGCCTGGACAGTAGGCTTATCTGAGTAGAGACAAATGAAAGCAAAGATCAGCATTCTTGAAAAAGTCTGGAGACAGCACAACTCTCCAGATTAACTTCCCTTTCTCAGTGAAGAACATAAAAGGATTTCTTGTTCCATTGGCCACTGAGAGAGTCAGGGGCTGCTTGTGTTGTACTTCTGTAGACCCTGGCCCATCAGAAGGGACAAGGCAAGAATCTGGAGTCATTACTGCAGGCTGAGAGGGGCCAGGAGCCACTGGAGTTGGCACTGTTAACCCACACCTGTAGATCTAATAGCATCTCGACCAGTCCCAATTATCTCCCTTGTTAGAAATGTAGAAACAACAAAGAAACATGTTCCTCTGCAAGCATTTGCTGTGAAACATTTGTTGTAATGCTCTTTGTGTCTCCAAGGGATCTTCCAGAGATTATCAGCTGTGGGTCAGTTCTGGACAGAAAGAGGCCCCATCCCCACTGCTTGGTAAGTGTTAAGGAAAACCTAAAAGGGGATTATTGGATTCCAAATTGTAACTCCAAAGTCTCAAAGTATTGATTGTTTAGTCTTAAGCTTAAATATCTGTGACAACAAAAGATCACATACAATATTCATTCATACATCAAATAAATAATTACTGTCTCAAGTACCAGAGGACATTCCTTCATTCATTAACTTATGGTCAAGTTGGGGAGAAAATATGTATTTTCCTGTCTGACTTTTTTTTTTCCACAAATATCTTTCTTAGAAAAACTACTTTTTCTGTCATGAAACTAAATGGATCAGAATTTCTGTTTTCCTACAATTATTTCTCATATTTCAATGTTGAAGTGCTCTGTCCTATTTCCTGAATGTCATATAGCCTCTATTTTGTATCTTATAAAATCCATTCCCACCTCTTAATCCAAGTATAAGTCTTTATTTAATACTTGTTCCATCCCCAAAACTTTTGTCAGCATCACTAAGTTAATGGGAAAATCACATTGTGACTCCTGACTGACCAACCTATACTGAGCCATTTTGTAGGTTGAATTTTCTGGCATTTGTTCTAGCCATTTTGTAGGTTGAATTTTCTGGCATTTGTTCTTGAGGTTTCTGATAGATTGTATCTCTCTCAAAATAGTTATTAGAATACGTTAGCTACGAAAAAAATAATTCTTGGATCAGCAGGTCTGTGCAGTGTGGCTAACGGAAACAGTGACTAAGACAAGGACGGGGACAGGACCTGAGGCGACTGGGCAGGACTGTGGTGTGGTGGTGAAGGTTTTTGCTGAAGATCATGGAGCCTCCCCTGCATTATCTTTTGTTATTACCCTCTCAGCAAACCTGTGAGGCCATTTCTGTGCAATGTGCCCTCTACTCTAAGAAGATAGGGCATCACCAAGTATATAGCAGAGGACAAGCCACTTAGTTCATGGGTTACTTATTTTAATTTCACTGATGTTGACATATTTTTTAAAGGGTCTACAAGAAAATATATAGGAAAAAAGAAAACATTATGGGAACAAGTTTATTTTGATACAGTGCACTAATTTGGATAAAACATTGATGACAGATAAGTTTTGGGGTTAGAACAGCATCACTCTTCATGACTGGCTCTAAGGACACTTAAGAGCCTGTCACTCATGGCGGCCCCTTAGCAGCCATCCTGAATGCATCTTTAACATGCTCTCAACTCTCAAGTGTGGATTAACTCCTGGTTATCCTGATGGTTTGATTTAATTGTATTATTGTCACAGAAGTTTCTGTTTCCCTAAAAGGTGGAAATTGTTGTAATTTGCTTGGAGCCAAGTGTTGATTCTCTCTATGCCAGACACAAAGGAAAAGCAAGAGCTCACCAAGTTATGTTCAGTGATAAGTTAGAAATGGAATGGAGGGAACCTTCATTCTTTTGTTGAAAACTGAACTCCATGGCACAGCACATATGCTGTGGAAAGGAAACAATTTAAAGCGTGAAAAAGCAAAGCAAATCCTTTGGCAGGGAACTCCTGATGATTAGGTGGTGGTTCTTTACTAGTAAATGCTGTTATGCTTGTAGCTTCTGGGTTGCCCACATCCTGCAGCCTTCCACCTGCTCTGCCCTAAGAGGACCCCCCACCCCCACCCAGAAGGGCAGCAGCAGGTGGGAAGTGCCAGGAGCCATAGGATACACCCACTGCTCTTGTGGAGCCCTGGCTACAGAAATCTCTATTGAACTGTCATTGTGCATAAAGGAAGAGTGACCACAGCGATTCTTGGCACTTCTAGTGCGGTTATTTAGGGAGAGTTAGCCACCTATGTTTCCTTTTGTCCTTTTAAGTTTATGTGATCAGGAGGGTAAGTGTTCAATGTGATGATTGTAAGGCTAGAGTGGTCAGGTAATTTGCCTGAGAAAAATCTAGCCAGTGTCATGGCAGAAAGTAGAAGGCCTTAAATATGTTCAGGTGGAACCACAGCTGAAGTCACCATTGGCAGAGCGCATGCAGCGCCAGCCCAGCCATGTCTGCATTTCTTCTCTTATTAAACTCTTTTGCTTGGACACCACCTTTATGCAGGGTCTCCCCAGCAAGCGAGCACATGCTGCTCACTCAGGACACAGCCTTCCTCATTCCAGCAGGCCCAGGAGAAGAGCAGCAGGCACTAGTGTGGCACACACACTCCCGGGAAGGCAGGATCTTGGACACTCATCACCATCTGCCTGAATCTATCTTTCCATTTTTCTTTATCCAGGCCGTGAACATCCCTACGCAATTCTGAGCCATCTTCATGCTGCTGAACTCCTGCCACAGAGAACAGAAAAGGCCAGCTCTCCTTCCATCCTCCAGGAGCCCTACCTGGAGCAGCCATCTCGTGACACATAAGGCCGGTTCATCCTGAAGCTCAGGCACCTAGCCAGAAGCCAGCAGAAGAGCAGTGAGTCCCCTCCCTTCCTGCAAGTGCCATCTCTCAGCTCGAGTCTCCATTCCTGGAAAACACTCATGACACAGAGCTATTCTCCATGTAGGGGAAGGAGGACAGTGTAGGCAAGAGACCCAATTCCTGCCCAGAATTAGGCTTAGACAAACCTCGAAGGTCTGAAGTCAAGACCCGACTCACTTCTAGGAAGGCTGTTTTGTTCCTTTATGTGGGTCAGTGCTCTCTTCTCTGTGTCCCCAGACCACTATGCACAAATACCCATGTGTGTACACTCGGTGTGTCTCACTCAAGTGTGGTGAGTGCCTATCTTCCCAATTCCAGAGCTTCTCTCAGTATCTGGGGCCAGAGAAGGTGGTCTTCGAATGACCATGTCACTTAGACACACCTAGAATTAAAAGATCTTGGATTGGAACAGAGTGATGGAATTGAGGGGAAGAGGGGAATCTATTCTAGACTAGAGCCAAGGTCCCCTTGGGTTTCTATTATGAATTAAATTCTGAATTCCACCCCACCCCCACCACCAGGCAAGCTTAGATTACCTGCTTCAGACTCAGGTCTACACTGGAACTGCTCTGAATGTTTATGGCTGGGTGTTTTGACATCCTTCTTGCCTTTTTTCCCTATCATCAACAGAATCTTGCATTGATGCTGCTTTCTCTGGAGAAAGAGTGTTAATAATTCAGGAAATACTTTGGCAAAAACAGAATTTCTACTTAAAGTATTGTTATGACTATTATTCCATAAGCATAGAGTTTTAAACATGTAAATTTTTAATATTCATATCCTAATTCAGGCATGAGGAAACCACTAACACAAATCTTTTTAAGGCTGTTTAAGAAAGTGTAGGTTTGGTCAGGCATGGTGGCTCACACTTGTAATACTGGCACTCTGAGAGGCCAAGGTGAGTGGATCAACCTGAGTTCAGGTGTTTGAGACCAGCCTGAGCAAGAGGGAGACCCATTTGTTTCAAAGAAAGAGAAACTAGACAAAATTATGGCAGGTGCCTGTAGTCCCAACTACTCATGAGGCTGAAGCAAGAGGATCAATTGAGCCTGAGAGTTTGAGGTTGTGGTGAGCTCTGATGTCATGGCACTCTACTCAGGGCAACACATTGAGACTCTGTCTCAAAAAACAAAAGCCAAGGGTGGTACCTGTGGTTCAAAGGAGTAGGGCGCTGGCCCCATATGCCAGAGGTGGGGGGTTCAAACACAGCCCCGGCCAAAAACTGCGGAAAAACAAAACAAAATAAAAGCCAAACTAAACAAACAGAAAAAAGCCTAGGTGCATAGTTTCATTGTTTATGTAGGGAATATGAACTCTTTAACCAATAATATACATTATAAAACGTGAAGCTAAGTCTGAAAAGATTCTTTGAGAAAATACAGGACTCACTGTGTCCTTTGCTCTCCAACTTTTTTCAGATGGTAGCTGTGTATATACCTATGTGTCAAGGGATAGCCATTTTTTCTAGAGCATTCTCTCACTAAACCTAAGTAATAGGACACATTTGGATAGTTTAGAAGCAGTAAAATCAATTACGGGAAGTGAGGTTGCATGTGATGACTCAGCCTGCACATTACTGTGCACTGTATGAAACATCCATACATGTTGACATGGCCATATCCATCTGGATTTAAGGATGTGTTGGTTTTCTTCTTAATGTCCTTGCAAAATGATAGGGTGTGAATGTTAGGCAGAGTGGTAGGTTTCCTTCAGGACTGCATTCCTCCTGGAGCCTGCTAACACAAACAGGGATGGGGTGAACTCTATTTTGTAGGGAAGAGACTGTTGTCTAGGGTGCCTTAGATCATCTGACTAAAGAATGAAATTGCTGTTTTCAAAAGTGCTGTGATCCAGGCTTTGTCCTGAGCAGTATATTACTCAGTGCAGGGAGGTGTAGACAGTATTATTAATGTGAATGTTGAGCAAACTGAAGCTTGGAGTTTTGAGTAACTTGTCTTGAGTAAGGGAACCTGCAGTCCACCATGGCCCCTGCTCAGCACCACGAGCATTGCCCCTACATATGTGTCCGTGGTGGTGATGTGCTGAATGTCCCAAAAGAGCCAAAGGGATAGTTGTTTAAGGATGAAATGTGGCTCATCTATTTATCCTTCTGAAACCTGGCTGCTCCGTGGATTTGTAGTAAGGGAGGTTATTTAAGAATATATTGAGATCCTTTATTGGGGAAACATCCATAACTGCACAGTAGAAACGTGGGACTCAACTCGTGCTTGCCGATCACTTTTTCTTTGAAAAGTTTTTCTTTTTCACCATTTTTTTGGCAGGGCTGTTGGGTAGTACAGATCATCTGGGTAGCCTGACAGGGTGTCATGGGGAACAAGTCCACTTGGGATCTTACCACACAACCAGGAGTGACTGCAGAACATGGAATCCAGTTATCCATGGAGCTGCCCAGGAGTTGCAGCCTCCAGAGCAGGAGCCGGGGCTGGCTGAGAAGTGGGGCCGGGCAGGTTGTGCCAGGCAGGGCAGATCCTTTTGATGGGAAAGAATTGACAGGCAGATGACAAAAGAAAGCTGGCTATAGTTGGGTACTCTGAGTGTCACACAGGAAATGTGGGTGGCACGAGACCTACTGTGAAAGGAGATAATTACCAAACACTGCTTGATTAGACTATGAGGTGTTTTTAGGTTTCAATGTGGAATCTGGCACCCAAATGCCCTGATGCACCTTAACCCAGAAAACTTGTAACCTGGAATGTGAACACCTTCATGATGTAGTGGGAAGGCAAGAGACAGCACTGTGTTAAGAGACTTTCCATGGGAAGAATGGAAGCTGAGTCTGATCAGCCTCTAGGTGTAACTACCAGTTTACAGGACAGGGCTGCAAACAGCCAGCATCAGAGTGTGGGGAACTCTTACACATCTCATGATACAGTGTCTCTCTTCTAGCATGCTATGAAACAGAGATAACAGAAATAAGGCTAAGTAAATTAAACTACTGCATCTACTATTCTCACTTCTTACTTACTTGTTCAGATCAATCAGAAGTGAAAGTGAAAAGGCTTTCTTTCCTGAACTGGACCTTTTGACTGGGACCTTGCCAGGACAACCAGTGCACGGCTCTGCCGGCCTCAGCTCCAGCCCCGAAGCCTGGGCAGCTCTTCGGGGCTTCTGTCACAGATGTCTGTGAGAATGACAACTTGCCCACCCCTATTATGGTAGGTCCCCTTTTGTCTTCTGTGGCCCTCCTGAGAAGAGAGGACTCTGGGGTCAAGGGTTCTCATCCAAGTGTTTCTCTAAATGGAGCAATCAGTGGACAGACCCTAGCTTTGTCTATATTACTTCAAAGAATACAAATCTGATTCAGGCATTGCACGTTGGAAGGGAAACACAACAGAAAAAGATGCTCTTCTACTGATTTCAGGAAAGCCCCATGTACTCTGGCTCAGACACATCACATCAGAGTGGGCTCAGTGGGAGGATGTCTGTGATCCTCCCTTCCTCACATTCCCCTTTCCACTTCTTCTTTGACTCCACACTTGTCTCTAGTCTCCTTTAATTATATCTTCATTGGAGGCTACTCAATCTCACAACTCAAAATATCTCCCATGTCTATGATTTGTATTCTAAGGACTTAAGCATACAAATGCCTCCTTGGGCACATATGAATTTGTTGATTCTAACAGAATATTTCAAAGGAAAGCCAAGTTTTACCTGCGTCATTTCAAATGAGTGTATTCATTTGTCAGTGGTAATATTTATTGAGCGTCCATCTCTCTCCAGGCACTATACTAGATGGAGGGAATTCTATGCTTAATGTGGAAAAAACTTACTGTTTTAGGTACATATAGACACTACATCAGACCTTGGATCTTCCACAGAAAATTTTGGAGGTAGCCATGATTATCATCATCACTCCCAGTTCATTCACAAATGAAATAAATCCTCAGTAAAGTATGTACTATGCCCAAAGTCACACAGGAAATAAGTGGCATAATAGATAAGTGGCGCAATTGTCACCTGATCATGACTCCTATTATTTTTCTACACTGCAAGCAAAGGACACGAAGATAGAGCAAAAAAGAAATGAGTTCTCTTCCAGTGAGAAGACAGTGTGACCAGAGAAGGCTTCATTCATGGAGGAGGAGGTTTTAAGGTGATTTTGAAAGATCCTAGGATATCTAGGAAGTAGGGATGGGGCATATAATCACTTAAAGGGGAATAAACTAATGGGAAATGAGTGTGGCAAAAGGATTCCATACTTAGAGAAGAGCATCCGTACTAAAAAATAATCAGAAGAGGATGGTGAGGTAGCAGAGGGTGATTCCACAGAGGCCGTGAAACTGAGGAGTTTAATTTTAAAGTATCAATTCACTGAAAAGGGATATAGAATGAAGTGATGAATAGAAAATAGAGATCCCCACCCCCACAAGAAAAAATTTAAAGCATTCCTCATTCATTTGAGGGTGAGCATGGTAACCTAGCATACCACAGCTCTGCTTATCAAAAAGGGGCCAGCTTGCCTTGTGGGCTTGTGAATCTGAAGAGTCATGTACGTTTCTTTCTTTTTCTTCCTCATAGGGTGTGCTTTCCTTCATTAATCAAGAAGGGCCATTGATGAGGGTGTCTTTAGAATACCAGCCAATAAAAAGTCATGTCACTGAATCATGTGGCTCACGGAGTAGGGCTCCGGCCCCATATACCAAGGGTGGCAGGTTCAAACCTGGCCCTGGCCAAACTACAGCAAAAAATGGCTGGGCGTTGTAGCGGACGCCCATAGTCTGAACTGCTCAGGAGGCTGAGGCAGGAGAATAGCCTAATCCCAGGAACTGGAGGTTGCTGTGAGCTGTGATGCCATGGCACTCTACTGACAGCTACAAAGTGAAACTCTGTTTAAAAAAAAAAAAAAGTCATGTAAAGCTAAAGGAAAAACTAATGTCTCGAGATAAAGTAAACTTAGACAGTGAGCCCATTCCTGTAGTAGCATCTGTCTTAAAGGTCGGTAAAAGCTCTAGCATTATCCACTCACTAGCATAAGTCTAGTGCTGTATGACTGGTTTCCTTCCTCACGATTGCCCAAGCACAGTAATAGGTATAATAAACAAAGAATCTGAAAAACTGTGAAGCACATCACAAAATGAAAATTTAAGGAAATTGGATTCCTTGATTTTTAAAAACCTGTTGTCAGATATGCTTTCCTTTTTCATCACACATCACCTTCTCCATCTTCACGCATCAACACTCATACAAAATAATTAGTAAAAAGAAAAAATGTTAAATATGTACTTACATGTATAGAATGTTTACCAAATCAAGCATCCTGCATTTGATGACTTCTCATTGCCTTCCTAACGAAGGGAACATTTCCAAAAGAAAATGTATTGAACTTCTGAAAATAGTTTTAAATAGTTATAGCAGTTTACCAGAGTAAGCAAACTTTTACCTTAGGATGAATCAGAAATGTACTCAAAGCGGCCACCATCCATTTCTCCTCATTCCTTCCCTTCTCTCTTAATACCTTTACTTTAAAAGTGATATTGGAATGACTCCACTACCTGCACCTTCTTTCACCTTTACCACCTTTAGCATCCTTTGTTAATACAGTAGAACCCCCGTGAGTTGACCATCCAAGGGACTATGACAACCTGGTCAACATATGGACATAGTCAGCAGTCCATATGGAAGTGTCCATATGTTCCACTGGACTGATGCATACATGTGGTGCATGTGAAAATTAGGTCAACTTAAGGAGGTGGTCACTGAGGGGAGATGGCAACTCTGGAGGTTGTACTGTATCTGTTTGCTTAACCGACTACACACAGTGATGGTTAAATAGCAACTAGCTCCTACCACAAGCCTCTTAGAAGTCTGACTTTTTTTTTTTTGAGACGGAGCCTCAAGCTATCCCCCTGGGTAGAGTGCCATGGCATCACAGCTCACAGCAACCTCCAACTCCTGGGCTCAAGCGAGTCTCCTGCCTCCACCTCCCAAGTAGCTGGGACCACAGGCGCCC